>JBBPOJ010001369.1:0-14171 GCA_038091395.1 Leccinum rimulosum | reverse complement strand
CTCACCGACGACGGGCAGGTACCTACTGGGTCCCGTGGGTTTCAACGGCCAACTTGCACCCGTGCAAAACCATAGAGAGGACGATGACGACTCCTCAGTGACACTACGACGAGGACCCCAGTGCAGGGAGACGAACGACGCGACGTCTCGGATGAAGGGAACGACAGCGAGAAGAAAGCGAAAACAACAATACGAAAACGAAAACGACACTATGCCCGTCCCACAACCACACAGCGATAACGACATCGATGACGGGCCCTCCCCTCTGTCTCCCCATCCCACGATGATGATACCATCGCCGTTGCCTTTCTGTCCCCATCCCCGTCCCCGCGGCCGTTCCCCCAGCGCGCAGAAGCGATCACGCAACGCGCACGGTCGTGTGCGATGCATATTCGCTGCTGCATGCTGCTATCGCTGTCGTTCTTGTGATTGCCCTCGCCCTCCTCCTCTGTATCTCCTCCACCCCATCCCTATCCCAATACGCCGACACGACGATGGGACGACGACGACATGTGCCATCACCCTTGCCATCCTCGTCCCATGGCGAGATGACGGCGACCGGCCCTCGCACTCTCTATCCTTGCCTTCCCCATTCCTATACCCCCCACTCCCCATCGACAACCATCGCTGTCGCTCTGTCTGTCCCGCCCCATCCATATCACCGTCCCCCAGCGTGCAGAAGTGATCACGCAACGCGCACGATTGTATGCGCTGTGCAGTCGTTGCTCTCGTGATTTCCCTCGTCCTCCACCTCGCCCCAAGAAGCCGACAGGATGATGACGACGACGTTCGCCCTCGCCCAGTCTGGCCCAACTGCCACCACCCTCAGAGTTTCCATCCCCGTCCCCCTGGCGGCGTGCAGAAGCGACCACACAATGCACGCGATCGTGCGCATTATGCAGTCGCTCCTGCATGCCGCCCTCGTGATCTTTTGGGTCGCATACCCGCAGTGCAGGTGTGGGTGCGGGTAGGGGTGTCATACCCGCGCGAGTTACCCGCACCCGTGCCATACCCTAAGTTACATAGGAGACAGACCAGAAGCACGGAGAGACAGGGATGCTACCGATGCCCTCGGATGTCACTGGTGCTGCTACTACATCAGAGCACAGCACAATGCAGACACGAGTATATGGAGCTCGGAATAACAGAATATATCACCTATTTGCATTTCTAAGCAGATGCAGGACCGCATCAGAGCACGGCGGAATGCAGAAACGAGCGGATGAGGAACATTGATCTGGACGCACGCTGGGACACAGGGGAGAGCATATTCGGGCAGCTGATCATTGCACAGTTGAATATGCCTCATCATAAAATTCTTATGATCTCAGTCTACATGTTGTGCTCGTTTATTACTACCATTGTTCATTACATACTAACCAAACCATCTGCTTGCACATCAAAATATACTACGTTGACCGATCTGAGCACAGTAAGTTTTCACAAGTACTGGGTCTGATAGATCTGACTCTTCTAACTTATGTCCATGTGACTAGCAAGGCCAGCCGGCGCTTCCGCAAGTTTTCGAATGATGACGTGTTGTAACTAAGTTCAATCCGTGTCACTGTCCTCAGTGACTGCCACAAGCAGTTCAACCTTATTCCGTAGTATACTATTTCCGAGGAGGTGATATTATTCAAACCATGATACACTATGTCTGAGCTGTCCATTGCGAATATAAAAGGGCGTCTCTGGAGTCGGGGACTGGCGCTCTCAAGCGCCGCTACGATATTTGGTAACCGCCGGTGGGAAGCTGTTGATGCGTGCATGAAAAGGTGTGTATTATTCTTGAAAACGACCACTGCCTCCCTAACGATGGCGTTTCCTTTTAATCACGCCTCATCTAAGGCATATTCTAAAGCTACACGAAGTTGAATGATATTAATTCGTTGAGATTGAACAGATGCTGTGTCATTCAAGTGACATACATGTTTCCCCACATCGGTTGTTCGTATATTACAAGATGCTCGTCTCCCGCCTACTGAAACAAAGTCCAATCCGTGGCCTATAAAAGATCTGTTTTGGGTTCGAGGCCAAGGTTGTAGATTCTGTTCGCGTTATGGAAAAGGGCATTCTCCACGATCTCAATAGCTTGCTTCTCCGCGAGTTCTTCTCGGTTTACAGAATCGGAAAGAACCTGTGGGTGACCGGTTATTCTGGAAAGCAGACTTGGCAAGGTAACAATCAAACCTCGTAGAGTACCTGGCGTGCTTGAACGGTTGCCAAATAGTACGTCTCTGGCCACCAGTGTCCGTCAGCTAAAACGAACCACGCGTGAGCGATCACCTTCAAAGCGACATGTACAACCTATCGTACTTGACCATAAGATCTTGTTCGTTGGTGCGAGCTCTAGCACTTGTCGAACGACTGCCCGTTGTCCATCGCCTGACAAGAACGGGAATACTTCTCCAAAGTCCAAATATACGTTCTTGTACACTGCCGCCATGTACCCAGCGTCACGTGTGTACGGGTAACTCGAGTGGAGGATAACAATCGGCGTGTTGGGATAAGCTTTGATGACGGGTTGCATATGTGCAGGCGAGGACTTGGACAATTGAATATCATTGTCCCCAAGGCCTGCTCACAGGTGAGTGCCCTGTTTGGCATAGCAGATGCCGTCCTCACCTGTGTGAAACTGTACTTTGGAGTTGTGAGTTGCATTGTGATAAGGTGCTGCTATAACGAGACCTACCTGGCTTGTTAAATTGGCCGGCAATCTGAAGTACGATGCGAACGAGAAGATCATTGAGTATTTTTTGTTGTAAGCGGAGGCTCCCAGTTTCCTCGTATTGCAACAACAGATTCGCGACGGCATTCTCGGTTTCCACGAAAGATGCCGACGCTGAGGGTGCGATATCGAGTCCAGTTCTGTAACGAAGCATCTCAAGTTTGACACGGTGTCATGCTAGAACGGCCATACCTGTAGCAAATCACAGACTTGAAGCCAACGACATGCTCCTCCTGGGCATAAGCAAGGATAGTGGCCTCGAACTTGGTTTGCAAGTCTTCCAGGACGCCAACGACGGAAACAGTGGATGTCAGTGGGGAGTAGTCTTCAACTATTTCTCGAAGGATATCCTTGGGTACGAGTTGATCAAAAGATAGGGGTTGGAACACAAACGAGAACGTTACCTCGGCTTCGGCCTCGATACGCACGATTCTCTTGGAAGGACTGGTCGTGAACTGGTCGTGCCATCTGTAGGGTTCGGCGAGTTCGGCGACGCGGCCCAAACCATCATCGAGCAAGATGCATTGGATGCCGGTTGGCTTGAAACACAGATGGCAGAGATCGATATAATCCATCTCTTCGCGCTTGTCCTTGAGCTTGTCCCAGGTGGACTCTCGATCCTTCATGCCAAAGAGCTTGGACAGTTGCGCGGTCGCACGATAACTGGCCAAGGTGTAGCAGGCGTCTTGGGTTAGAGCGTCGTCGCTGGCCTCTGAGATGATGCCTTCCAAGGGAAAGACAAGGCGGTTCCTTTCAGCGAGGAGGGGGTGGGCGTGGTTGTCGATGGCGGGATAGGTGAGGGCGGCTTTGGCGAGTTCGGGATAGTAGACGGGACCCATGATGGAGATGAAGAAAGAGGGGCTACAGTAGTGGTGGCTGATGTCATTCCGAGTCGTCGCGTCTTATCGGTCGGATCACCAAGTTGAATTCAGGCTAGAAAATGCCAGTGCAAATCGCAGAGCTCGAACAGGCCATCCGAGATGCGTTTCCTGTTTCCCATCTCGAGATCGAGGACCAGTCCAGTGGATGTGGAGAGAGCTATTCTGTCCTTCTCGTCAGCGAAGTGGGTACCCGAAGTTCTGTTTTTATGATCGATCAACGAGTGAGGAATCATCCACAGGCGTTCGAGAAAAAGACGACGCTCGCTAGGCACAGGCAAAGTGGGCAGACATTGTTCGCAATGAATTCACTTGACAGTCGTTTGCAGTCAACGAGGCGTTGAAGGCGCAAATTTCGGAAATGCACGCATTTTCACAGGTGAGATGTTCGTCGATCTTGTCGAGTTGCTGAACGCTCCTTTACCACAAGAAAACGTTTACTCCGAAGCAATACGAGGCGTACTTGGCTAAGGGCTAAGTGGTGTGAGAAGGAGTTGTATTAAGCGATGCTGACTCGGAGTTGGCGTGTACAATACCCTTTGCATTGTTCTCCTCC
The DNA here is from genome assembly GCA_038091395.1 of Leccinum rimulosum. Taxonomy (NCBI): domain Eukaryota; kingdom Fungi; phylum Basidiomycota; class Agaricomycetes; order Boletales; family Boletaceae; genus Leccinum; species Leccinum rimulosum. Next base: position 10,009 of record JBBPOJ010001369.1, on the reverse strand, counting down.
ACAATGCTGTCTAACATTTGACCACGTTCGCCGCCACTCCACTTTGAGGGTCAAAGCGTCTTCCATCTCCTGATCAACCGCTGTCCACAATGTGGTCCACTCAGCGATATATAAAGCTCGGGCCATCTTGTCCAGAGACCTCCCAACATCAACTCTCTTGCCTACTCCGAGTCCAACATGTCCGACGCAGCTCTCTCGCAACAAACCTACAACTTGGACGATAATGAATGGGACCAGATTTTCCACCAAATGGAACAGGACTGGCCAATCCGCGAGAAGGTCTCGACGGCCTTGAAAGAAGCCACTGCTGCATTTGCAGCCCAGTTCATGCAACCAGACGCATACAAATACATCGAGGCCTGCGACCGGTTCGCAGAGTTTCTCGACTCAGAAATCTCTATGGACCATTCCGAACAGAAATTGGCTTTACAGATCCTCCAGGTATGTACATTTGTGTCGTCCAGAGCTCGAGTCTGATGACGAGTCAGATTGCGTGTGCCATGCACGAAAACGCGGTCAATAACCCCACGCTGACAGCAACGAAGCGCTCGTCCCACCAGTTCGCCAGTAGATCCCTGGTCGCTCTCTGTAAGAGCGTTGTTAAGAGAGGATCCACAAATCCTGAGCTTCGGGGTACGTCCTTTTCCTCTGATTCTGCACGTCGTGCCACACTTGCTGACGATCGAGCCGAACAGGCGAGGCATTCGACCTTTCTCACCGAGTGTACCAAGCATTCTCCCGAGCGACCGATGTTCTTGACCTCTGCAAGTACCTTGGTGTTGCAGACATGCCGTACGACTGCTTTTTCAACACTGGGAGTGGCGCAAGTAAAACGGACACAGCGTCGTCGCCTGTGTTTTTCAGCCCGGGATTCTTCGTTCCGAGATCATCCGTGCATAATGTCAACGCCGTTGACCAATCGCCACTGTCGGTGCCGCTCAAGGAGTCCCCGAGTTCGAAGGGCGCACCGCTGGAGCGTGCCCATACGATGCCCCCCTGACACAAACGGGGCCTAGCTCTCATTCCTCTTGGACTACCCGAGGATCATCAAAGGTGCATTATCGGCGTGGACCTAGTCTCAGCGCGTTGCCGGAGGAGTAGCTTCCTTCTACTTTATCATTTTCTTAATACTTGCCTGATCCCTTCACATATACTACGTATGATTATGCCTGTATGCTCTATGATTATGGTTGTTAACGTTCCATGTTTTGTATCTATAGTTTTTCGCGTCACCGCCTACAGGGGCCACCCACTAGATGGCCGGTTTCTGAAAACTACCAATGATTATTCCTCTAATAACATGTTTTCCCTTCAGTTATACTTCATGTAGAGTACATTATTAGGTGGTACTGAATGGAACGGCGCCAATGCATATAATTCATACTTAGAAATGGAAAAAATAGTGTGCCAGTGACGACGAACAGAATCGATGGACGCCGAGTACTGCCGAAGCGGAGTATGGACTCCATTCGCTTGTCGCGAGCGGAGCTTAACTTTGTGTATGAACTTCAAGTTGCTCTTGGTGATCAAGTGATAGTAAGTATAGATGGAGGCACATGATGTTCGTGGGATAGCCTAATGATAACATGAGATTCTGTCATGCATTCCCTTTTCTGACCTGAGCACCTCACCTCCTGAGTCTTGAGCTTGGACACCCAGATCTTCCTCGGTTGTCATATCGCAATGTTCAAACCTCCATATCCTCCCTACGATCCGCAGGACAAGTCTAGGTGAGCTCCGGACCACTCGTGTACTTTCCAGTACCTCTGTCACGGTTGGTATAGTCCCAGGCTAATAATTCGGTCATCCTTTGAACATCTAAGCTTTTCGTGAGTCCTTTTTCATCGCGCATGAACCCTCACGCTCAGCATCTCCACAGCTTCGAAACCGTAGCCAAACGCTGGCCGATCATCATTACGAACATCATCAGCCATGTTCATGAGCTCATCCACGACATGACGATGGAATCCCGCAAGCTTACCGAGTCCGGATCGCCAGATGGGGAAGCATTGGAACGCGCAAAGGTGCTGGGAGGCAAGATCGAAGAGGGGCGGGAGGTAATCTCGAAATGCAGCCGCTTGAAGCACCGTATGGCGAGGGATCAGTCGCTCGAGTAAGAAGATGGCCGTTTCACACCCGTTCCCACCTACATATGCATTCCGCAGACCAATTTCGGAGGACGGCGATGTCAGCGTCGACGTATATAACGACGAGCTCGCCCAGCTGGCCAAAACCCACCAAGACACTTGGTTCACCGCGCCATGGCTCTTTGCAGAGTATGTCATTCAGAGCACCGGAATTCCCTCCGTGCGACCTAACCATCCGATATTGTCTTCCTGTTACTGTCAGGTGTTACTTGTGCGTCATCCATCGACCGTGATTGTTTTTGACAGGCACGGAAAGGAGGAGCAGGTATCGTCTATTTCGATCATACTTCAACGAGACACGTCAATGGCGCAACTTTGATCCCTTCTTTGCGCAAAAGGAGCAAATGTTCAAGAACAGTAGTGTCGCGATCTACCGTGCGTGATGTAGATCTACCCTAACGTGCAACGCTGTTTATGCTTTGGGACAAAAGAGATCTCGACCTCTATGCACGAGCTCAAAAACGACAGGGAGGAGCTGAGATCGAATCCGGATAAACTTTTGGTTATCTTCCGGGAGATGGTACAGATGTGTCTTTGGTGAGTCGATGTTTCCTGAGTTTCTGATATTGCAGTCTAAACGCACCTTTCCGTAGGGGAAATGCTACTGTATGAAGTTCTGAGGTTTCCAGGCAGATTCCACTTATGACTGGCGTAGGACCTTTCCCTCTTGACCCACATGACACCATCGGATATCGAGAACTTGCAAACGGTAGGAATGGAAGCTCAGCAAAAGCGGAAAGAGTTCATCCTCAGAGATGATCAAGCCGCGGTCTGGGAATACATCAAGAATCTAGGAGAATCAGGAAATCGTCGTTGTGACTTCATTCTAGACAATGGTATGCTCAATCCAGCCTTGGGACCAGTTGATTGATATATTACGGGCAGCGGGTTTCGAGGTAATAATGTCTGCTTGATTCACGACTACAGTACAGACCAACGACATTGCGCTTGATAGCTGTTCACAGACCTAGTCTTCGCGGATTTTCTGGTGACATACACCCCTTACTTCTCCAAGGTCGTTTTTCAGTATGTACATATCGTGGTGCTGTGGAAGACATTAACCTCTCTACAGCCCGAAGCTTTTCCCATGGTTCGTTTCTGATGTTACACCTACCGACTTTGAAAGCACCATTACGTCCCTTTTGTCGAGCACGTTCTTCCCGGAGCCAACATCCCCAAGCGTTAAAACAACTGCTCATTTGGAAGAAATGGTAACACGATGGCGATCATACCTTGAACAAGGCATCTTTGTCTTGAGCACAGACATTAAAGAGACGAATGGTCAAATTGTCGAAGGACAAGCACTGACCAAGTTCTGGACCGAACCATGGCCCTACTGGAACATGAAGGAGAGAGCAAGCCAACTTTGGGATTGGCTTCATGACAGCGACTTGGTCATTTTCAAGGTATGTTCTGTCCTCGTTGATTGATTTTTCATTGATGACCATTGTTGTTGCCACCACCAGGGAGATCTCAAGTGCGTGTGTCTTGATAAGATCATCATCGAGCATTCGTGCGGGATTTATTGATGTTTGTCGTCTCCAAGCTATCGCAAGTATGGTTAATTTCATTGGTTAAGCGGAAACAATGTTCGACCAACTTGAATGTTTCAGGCTCACAGGGGACGTTAGATGGCCGGTCTCAACATCGCTTACCACAGCACTTGGTAGGCTGTCGAGCCGACGATGCACATGCTGAATCTGAGCGGAAAATTTGACAGGCCCGCTGGCAGGCGCTTTTCCCTTGCTGAGCCTCCGCACGAACAAAGCCGACGTCGCAGTGGGAATCTCGCAGCAGATCGCAGATGAGCTGGATGCCAAGGGCGAGAAGTGGCGAACAAGCGGAAAGTAAGTCACTCCTGCGCAGCGCAAGACGACTTGACCATGACATTATCAAGATATGCTCTTGTGAGCTTCGAACAGAGGACACCTTGAACCGAATACGATGCTCGAGTTGCCTGTTTTCACTGGCACAAGAGGTATCGAGGTCCAATTAGCAGTGTTTCAGCTAGATTCTAGAGCGCGTTTGTATTTGAAATTACAAGACGTGGTTTGTAGACGAGTCTCGAGTTTTGACGCGCATGTGTTTCAACTGGCCGTACTTTGAACCTGGACTGAGTTTCGGCGCCATGAACGTACTTGTACTGGACTTATAGATAGAGATTGGGCGGTGTGGGTCCCTGTGACGCACGTCCGGCGGGACGAGTGAGTCACGGTCATGCGCCAACATAAGCTGGTACAAGGCGTACATATAGGACTGGGACCTGCCTCAGCTCAACCTCAGCATACCAAGTAACAAGTGGAACAATGCCACGGATTATGCCGCGAAACGTGAAGCTTTTGAAGACTCGGAGACAATCAGTATTACGTCATATTTATTGAGGCCGCCATCATTTTTCATGCGATTTCAAACTGCTGCCAGTGAAAGCCTGAAACGAACTGTCAGCAACTACTTACTACTCATGCATAGGCTTCAACACTGTTAAATCCGAACTTGGTTCATTCTCAACGCCGAGTGTCGTGGGCGCTTCGCAGTCCATCTGCCAATCCGAGGCAGTCTCCAGCAACTTCGACTCGGAGGCTTACAGCTTGAACAGATCCTAGTTTTGAGTCAGTAGTTACTACAGACTCTCAGAGGCTTCGGGCGGCCGATGATATCATTTGTCAAGGCATCGTTGAGGCATCGTGGCAATCTGGTTCTGACACTCCGATCGATCGGCCTATCAACTCTTCGGGTTTCACCTATCGTCGAACTGGAGACAGATCATACGCATACAAATATCTGCACTACTCCATGTGCATCAGTTATCCCTCACTTTCTTCTTCGGCTCAGTAGGCTTTGCCTATCATCGCCGCATCTCCACGATTGGCTTATATTTGTGTTCCGTCTCCCCTTCCTCTGGATGCGCCTGAAGACGGACCATGAAGATGATGTCTAGGTTGTTAGCCTCCTTGCCTATTATGGCATTCAAAACACGGGTAAGTTTCTTGATTCAATTCATCCTTGCAAATGGTCGTGATACGAGTTCATCTGGGCTTTTCGTACCACAGTGCGCACGAATAACACGATCAAAAACGACCATAGCCTTTGTATTATTCGTGTTAGTCAACTGTGCCGTGCAGACAGCCTGGCATACGGTCGTCTTTCTATGCTTCTCCCGGGGCCGCCATCTTGTGAGAAGTGCTATCGACGCCGCCGGCGTCCTGCGGGGCTTTACTGTATTCCACGGGGATGTTTTGCAAATCTGCTCTGGAATACCGACCCTACGCGGGACGATGTGTCGCGAAGTTTACAACGGTTCTCAAACTTATGTCTCCTTACCTTCGCTAATGTCAAGCATACAATGCATGGAGGGACTAACTTGGCTGGAAGATTAGTAAGCGCTATGACTGGAATCGGCTGGTCGGATCACAGAAATTAATGATACATCTGCAAGCCTTGTTAATTCCAGAAGCGAAGAAATCGTGTATCTTGTCTTCCAGGCTTGGCTTCTTTTGGTTTCGATCCTCGCTGTACGCATTCGCCCCCTAGACCGTCTTGTCTGGGCTGATGATCACTTTTTAGCTCACAGAGGAATCCACTCCAAACCTGTATGCATTTCTGCTGCGATTCATAACATTGTCTAATGTTTACTCTAGTATCGTCGTACTTTTTGCTCAGGTCGTGAACACCGCCTGGATCTTCTGTCGCGTCTTTAATGATACCTCAGTACAATCGATTTACAACAGGGTGATCGTTAATCAGACATGCGAGGGTTTTGATATCCTAAGTGGATCATGGAATGCCCGCACGTTTCTAGTGGTGGGTTATGTTTGCCGATCATGACGATAATTCTCACTAGGTCTACCAGTCTCTGGCCTTGAGTATTGTCGCTCTCTTCTGCATGTTGTTTTTTGCCTTCAAGCTGGCAAAGGTGTGTGAACTTCCACATTCATATATCTTATTGAGAATCAAGGTATCGTGTAGTTGTACTTGAAGGGAAGCCTCTCCAGCGTTGGGTCATCTGCTGCTGTAGACAGGGTATTAATGGTGCTTGACTTGGGCTCGTTGCCAGTGACAACAGTTTTCTGACACGCAGAATCAATAGTGGAGGCGTTGGGTGCGGGTTTTGCATGAACTGACAATGTTCTTTGCACTCGCATCTGCTGCCATTTGGTATGACAAGCGGACAAGTTACGTGTTTTCTCCGTACTCCAAGGACAAGTTGCATAGTGCTGCTTTTCATGCCTTGGTCATTGTGAGTGGTGGAAAAGCCACTGGACCGAAATCTAAATCAACTCACATCGGTTTAGATCATCTTTCCGTGGATGTGGCTGGTCGGTTGGCATATCTTGCTAAACGTTCTGCAATGCTGAAGCATCTTGTTCACCGCAGGGCATGTACTCCATCTCCAAGGAAAGCCGTTTCACATTTCATGTATACGCTATCTTGAGCGTCTGTCTTTTGGTAATCTCGGCTGTCTGGTTCATAAGTCCTCTCTTCGTATACGAGTTACGTGCATGGAGTTCCTTTGCCGCCCTGACCGTAACGGCGGACGTCTTGCTCGTCGTAACTTGTGTCATTTCCATCGTCTGCAGACTCAACTTTGGCAAAGGGCTCGCAGACTTTTGTGAGTGACGAACACGATCTAGCGCAGACATTAAATCCTGATTATGGGCACGTTTTTCAGTGCTCGTCGAACAAGCACTTCAAGCTTCCGGTTTCGCACGCGACGTGTTCCGAAAGTACAAGAGCAATCCACCGTCTTGGCCCGCAGTTGCTGTCTTGAAGCCACCACGCGCTTCTTCCCTCGCAGTAACGATACACACAGATGCAGCATCCAGGGATTTCGTCCAGTCTCCCGTGTCCCCAACGTGGTCGTTCTCTCCAGGCTGCCCGGACCAGCTGGAGAAATGTCATTCCGATCGACTTCAAGTTGACGAGAGATATAAGAGCATCATTCTCATCGGCAGGGAGAACTCGAGGCCGAGTGACGTCGAATCCATCTCAGATAATGACGATGACGACAAGAGCTTCGTCTCCTGAGAGTGCCCTGCTCTTGCTAGATTTTGCCTAGTATGTACATATATATATTGCGTTCGTAAGGCGATTCGGGGATATGGTGGTGTTTTTTTACGGACTAGTTTGTATCCCTACCGATATATCTGTATCCCTTCCTTCAATCTTCTGTTAACTCACATGGAATACCTCCCACGTTTCATAGCAACAGAGTGATACATACAACCAGGGGCGAGACTGAGACCTATAATTTCGTCACTTGTTCTTCTAACCAGCGCCAAAGCTCCTTTCCAAGCTGAGGATCTTGTGTATCGGCACGTGGTGTGCCGGCGCGTGCCCATGGAATGAGATACTGATGCGGACGACGTCAGTCTTTCGCACCGTACCTCGAGGCTCGATGGAGAGGGAACCGACTGACCTTTCCGCCAAACTGTGCAGCATCCAGAGCAGTACCAGCATACAGCTGAGTGAGAGCGCCATACGAGACATCCCACATGCCCCAAAGCTAAAAATTAAAATTAAATCAACTCTGAATTCAGCGACATGGACGAGTGCATACAGAGATTCGTTTCAAAATGCTAACTTGATGACGAAGTATATCTGTCTTGATAGGACCTGAAGGAGGACAAGCATTATATATGTGCATAAGGGTCATGCAAGGGCTGGCAACGCGAAGCACGGACCTGGATGGAGGGCAACCGAGATGATGCCTTGGTCATGATACCTTCTATGGAGTTCGTTCGAGAAGACGATGATACCCTGCGTATCATGGTTGGACGCGGGCCGACAGCATCCTAAGCATTCGCTTACCGTCTTACTCTGTCCGTACAGCCTGATGCCGGAATCGGCTCTCCTCTTTGGACTGTCCATGAACGTGTCGAACCGAAGTCCACCAAACCAGTGCCCTATGGACGACGTATTCACAACACGGACGGTTCCCTCCGGGGAAGATTTAGCGGTGGAAATGAGAACGGGCAGCAACAATTTCGTGAGGTAGAAATGGCCAAGAACGTTTGTTCCAAACTGTAGGTCATATCCATCATCTGTGACCTTGTCAATAGGCGGATCCATGACTCCGCTGGATAAAAAGTGTAAGCGGCACCTCCAAGGAAAGATAGGATTGTACATACGCGTTGTTGAAGAGGATATGCAGTTGGCTTTCCCGTCTACAAAAGATAGATTAATCTCGTTGGAAAAAGAGCAAGAAACACGTTCGCTACCGTAAGAACTGTTCCGCGAACTCTTTGACTAATCTCAAGTTTGACAAGTCGAGCTTGAGAAGGTGGGCATCCATTCCAGTGAGATGCTTCAACTCCTTCAGAGCTGCTTCTCCCTTGGACACATCGCGACATGCAATCCAGACTTTGGCGTTCTTGGTGAGCAGGACCTGGGTAGGAGCAGAGAAGCAGGGTGAACACGAGAGCACACAGAAATTGAAACTGAAGTCAGCAACGGACCCTCGCAGTCTCTTTTCCGATTCCGGCGTTCGCTCCAGTGACAAGGGCGACTTTGCCTGACAAATCCGGAATGGACTCGACAGTGAAGTGAGGTGAAGGGGGGTATATTTCGCGGAAAAGGGAATAAACCAAACCCATGACACGAGTATGATACTAGGTAACAAACCTGGCGTGGCCCGGCATCTGCACTGCACTGGTACCGAGAGTCCAGTGAAAAAGTTTTGGTCGCCGGACACACCCGAAGTTTGGAACCGTCGCACGCGAGAAAGTCCGTGATCATGGTGGGGTATGTACTAGAATTTCCGGGGCAACACCAATTGGAACCGTGTGAGGTCGCGGCTGCAGTAAATCGTCTTTCAGATAGCTGGCACATCGTAGGAAGGTGTGAAGATCCACTGTGTAGCTGAGTGTGGTTAGATCAAAGACGAGCGGCGGGACTCTGATTCTGAACAGCGCACTGTGCGGCCCAAAAACGGCGCACGGCCCGGCGAAGGTCACGCGTGCCAAACCCAAACCGCACAAAGGGGCAGCTTCGCCACACCCAGGAATCCCACGGATTGGTCCAAGTTCCCACGAATGGTCCCGACCATTTTGGACCTTTTGGGGACGCACGTGCTGTATGCACGACCCCTGAGTCACGAGACGGCTGAGGAATTCTCGCTAAGGACGAAATTTTTGGGTGGCCATCTTGTGCGCCACCCCCTGGCAGGCTGGCTGGAGAGCTATTGCGAATGACCTGATCATGTCCCTGGAGGGAAACATGCCAGTATATCATATGCAAAGAACTTGGAATCAGGGACCATCGATTTGATATTCAAAATCAGAAACTTCAGTATGAACACAGGAAACGTGAATACGTGGTTGAATTGTGAGCATAGATTTTCGCCGCAGTCGTTGCCGTTTTCCGGTATGTACGCATGGAGGAATATTTTGAGTTAGTATGTGGTACCAATGATTGCCTAGCCAGGATTTGCAAGGACTGCGCAGCTACGGGGACTGCGAGGTGACATTTTTCTATTCATGCTTAGGGGTCACACACCTCTTCGGAAGAGGACGAGCTTAAGGATGTTGAGTATGATGATACAGAATGGTGGGGTGATGGCAGCCTGAGGTCGTAACTCTACAATCTCTTGTGAGAAAATTTCTATTGAGCATTATAACTCTATCGGTAAAGGAATCTGTGCGAATCCAATTCGTGGTGACTCGCTGTTAAAATCAAACACGGTATAGAACTGTTGGAGGAAGTTGGTCCCGATCGACCAGAAATCTAGTCACGGTCAGCATGGGAACAGGAAATGCTGAATAGAAGAATCTCACTAGTATCCCTATTCACAGTCGCAATTCCGCTAAAGCAATTTTTTGCATGATACGCAACCCGTCCCTTGTTGAGGGCCTTGGCAGACATGA
>JBBPOJ010001368.1:0-14188 GCA_038091395.1 Leccinum rimulosum | reverse complement strand
ATTTGCGTTGGCCTACAACGAGGGTGTCTCGCCGGTCGCTGTCTCGCTTCGGAAAGACGTACCTCCTGCTGGCTCACCCGAAGCTGACAGGATACTGATGGGCAAGTAGTCCCGCGTATAGCACGTGTAGTGCATCTACTGATATAGTGTGGTGTCATCGTACTATGGCAACCACATACTCTAACACGTCGACCGTAAATAGTACGAAAACAGTTCATGATGCCGTCTGCCGCTGCTCGAGCAACGCCTCTACGAAATCGGCAAATGATCCACAGACTTGATCAGGTGGTGACCCGTTCGACCTTCCTTCGTCTCCTGATCGATACTTGCCCGTTTGCACTGCCCGTTCAAACGCGGTCAGTACTCAGGAACGAATGGTACTTATGATGTGTTGGGTAAATAATATGAACGTACCCAGGACACGCCAGAGACCGAGTTCAACGGGGCCCTCACCGAGATCTGCGTGTACGTCGTCGCCTATCACTGCGATCCCCTCCCAGTAGTGCGGATGTTGAGGCGAGGCAGGAACATCAAAATCGCGTTCGAGATCCCGCAGTACGGTCTCGAAGAAGGCGCGCGTGGGTTTCCCGACGACCGTTGCGGACCTTCGCGCGGCGTCCTCGAGCGCGAGCACGAACGGGCCAAGGCCAAGGGATAGGGCGTGGTCTGAGGCTTCGATATAGCGGGCTTTGTGTAGGGCGATGAGCGGGGCGCGGTGTGGGCCGGATGGTGTTGCGCCGCCCGAGTGGTGGACTTGAGATGTTGGGGTCGGGGCATCTTGGGGTTGGTCCTCGCCGACGAGGATCCGGAAGGCAGCATTGAGATGGGCGTAGTCGAGCAGGGCAGGTGCGAGCCCTACGACGACCGCATCGTATGGCAATGATGACGACGCCGATTCGGGTACAGCAGAAGTATCGACCCTATCTGTACATTCTTCCAAAGCGGAGGGAGAGAGTAGCATGTATGGCCTACATGGTGACCCGCCACATAGCACGATGAGCAGGACCAGACAGAGATCCGAAGTTGCTAGCATTGCGAGGTGAATCGAGACGAGATAAAGCCTACCTCTTCACCTCCAACTGCTTCAACACTGCCTTGAGCGCACCAATGCTCGTCCAAACCTCTGCGCGGTGCACGTCCAGTCTGACTTCCCGCATCTTCTAGTGTATGACATCGCTAGATTCCTTGCTGGTGTTGCTACAGAGACGGAAAGGGATGTGTGCGGCACGAAGTTTCGCGAGAGCTTGGGCGGCGCCACTGCGGCCAGGGATGGCCGACGATCCTATCAAGAGCGTGCCGGAGATATCATATCGATGAGTAACCCTCGTATAGCAGGAAGTCGGGATTGTGCCAGAGAAACCATCGTCGAAGAGACGTGAGCCAATATAAGATTCTTTGGAAGTACTAATTAGTAGTAATGGATACTACGTCGCAGAGTATGCACACCAGGCACACGCCTTCCATATCGGACGCGGACATCCTCCAGCACCACTCGACACGCGTTTTTCTCAACTCAACACGTCCGTTCGAGTTCGAGGATGAGTCCAGAACCTCGTCATGGCCAAAAAGGCACCCCGCTCAGCCATGATGGCAAATTATCATGCTCACTAACGGAAACTCCCTCTCCCACGGCGCCGCAGTCCAGGTCCTCGTTGGCGCACTCAGTGACTCGCAGTCCCAGTCGGGCACCATGCCAACGAAGACGACACCCGTTCCAAGCACCCACCTTGCCACCCTCCTTGGACTACCCAAGGTGCCTACTCCCGTCGGTCTCCTACCAACACTGCCTCACTCATGTTTTCCAGTTTTCGAGAGATATGCTCCGCCTCTCGCCCAGATAAAGATCTTCTACGGCCTTCTCGTTCGTTCAACCCCTCTGCACATTCACAGCGCCCATCCTCTCCTCACTGCCAGCGACTCTCCATATGCTGGCTTCCGCCCCCTCCTCTCCCGTGCCTTGCTCTCCCGCCTCCTCTCTCAACTCTCCCAGGTCTACAGCACCGTCTCCGGTCCGAGCAGCCTCTCGCCCAACGACAACCAACACTACGGTCCAGCCGTCCTTGGCCGAGCTCCTGCGTACCCGCTTGAGCACCCTCGCAGGCACGCCCTCTCTCTGCGCAAAGCCCTCATCGCACGCAGCAGGGAGCTCCTCTTGGAGCTGAGCGTACACAAAAAAAGCAGGAGGTGCCTCGCTGTGCGGAGCTCACGCGCGCCAAGAATGTTTCGAAGAGCAGAAAGAAAAGGAAGATCCCAAAATAAATAAAAAGATCGAACACGTGAGACGGGAGATCGAGTCGATCAGGACGGAAGAGACCAAGAAGCTCGCTCAGGACTTGATGAAGCGCGGCGGGCTCAAGTTGTCGCTCGCGGTGCGTCCTAGTCCCTTTATCATTCTCTCTATCGCTGATACCTTGTACAGGATATGTAGGACTCGAGCAAGGACAGACTGTTGTGTCTCCAAGTCGAAGCAGCTAGAAAAGGAGCAGAAGGATATGCACGAGCAGTGCGGATCGACACGCCGAGCACGCGTACCGCAAAAAAGAGTGCCCATTATTCGTGAAAGTCCGACACAAACCAGGCTGTGGCGACAATGAAGTGGTTGAACCAGAGTAGAAGGCGCACCGGGAGACGTTGTTGGCTGCGTGTGATGAACAGTATGAAAGACAACGGGCGGTGGCGGAGAAGAATATGGAGGAGGAGTTGAAGGAGAGGGCTGTGTATGAAGAAAAGAAGGACGAGGAAAGGAGGCTGCGGAAGAAGAGGAAGCAGCGCGGAGGGAGGAAGAGGAGCGGGAGAGCCGAGGCGGGTGAGTGTTTCTTGGTTGATGTCGGTGTGCTATAGTGGGACTGACACCACATTACAGAATGACGTGCGGCGGAAGAGGGCGCCTAGGCAACAAAAAAGAATGGGAAGAGGAGAGATGGAACGGGCTGCTGCAATGGAATAAGCACTCAAGAAGGTGCAGCGTGAGCAAGAGACGGAGGAACATGCAAAGATGTGTGCACATGATCGTTTCGACTACAGCGAGCACGACGACTGGCGGTCTCGCACCTGCATGCTCAGAGTCCGGCGCCGTCGCCTAGTGCGACTGCAACGAGTGGGGACCACCGAGGATCGGAGGCGGTGTGTGGCAAGCGGACACCAGCCACTACCTCTTTCCGAAAGCAGGAGCACAGACAGGTTCGAGACGGTTCAGGAGAAAAAGGTGCGGAGAGTGAGCAGGGTCGAGGATTCTTCTTTTCTTTTCATTGCACCGTATGGTCATGTCTATGCTTGTTCATTTCCTTTTTCATATCCTTTTCGTTGTCCTACCGGAAATACCTCCCTCCTTTGTCTTTTCCAAAAAATCAGTGTATCCATCAAGGTTGTAGCCTCACACATTACTTTACAATGCTTTGGCATTTTCATAAGTCCTCCAGTGTAAGTAGGGATGCATGTTAGTCAATGTACAGGTATGGGTGTCTTGTTGATTGATCTTGATAAGAAGGATGATTCTATCAAGTCTATGTCTGATTCTACCTGAGTCAACTAACACACTGATCCTTCCGGTTTCCAATTCTGATCATCATCTTTTTGCTGTTATCATTGCTTCCTCTGGACATCCACATGGACCACATCTCTACACTAAGTACATCTCCATAGATTCTTGGCTGTTTCAACTATTTTGCTTTGCACTTTTGTCATCTACTGTTCTTAAAACAACTTGATGGTCTGACTTTGATACCAGAAATAGAGTTCATTCCATTGCTGAGAATAGATAATTATTAAATGAAAAATCAGATATGCTTAACATACTCATCCGATTCTGAAGAACAACATTCAAGATCATCTCAACCTTCTCTTCTTTGGATGCTTTGCCATACTGATCAAAGACTCCCTTCATAGCTAATTTCACCTTCTTGGGTATGGTTGATGCCTTGTACTTTCCAGCAGCAGAAAGAAGTGGTTGAGGATCTCTTTGATGGAAAAGATAGAATGAATGTTCGAGAATGAGCAGTATATCTACAAAGCAATGGAATAAGGCATTGGATATTATTTCGTCTGTCAAAAAATGGAAGAGAAAAGAAATATACCAATATAAGTGAGAAGGATAATCTGCCATGTACCCAGATTCCTCTATGTTTTTGAATGTCATTCTAATACAAAATGAAATGAACAAGGAACCTACAATATTTTTAGGCTTTAGAATGGATGACTGAGAGGCATCAAGATTGGACTGCACAATGAAATGTTATAATGGAAAGAAAATACAATTAATTCACATACTCTTTTGTTGTGAACAATCTGACATTGACAAATTGGATTGAAATATATAAACAAAAACCAGAGCATGATCAAAATAAATTCACCACCTACACATAAAAATGATATAGTCAAAATTGAATTGGGATAATAAAAGACTCACAGACTACAGTCAATACAAATGATGACATTTGTTCATACATCAGATATGAAATATTATCAGAATGATAATGCAGAACTCACATCCTGCAAGTAATGAAACAATGTTGTAAGCAAAATACAAAATCAATATGATGATGTTAAAAACAATATGCAGAAACTCACAGCCTTGAAATGATCCAGTAATTAGAAAGCAGAAAGATTGAAATAAAAATAAAAAATATAATGGTTAATACATACCATCTGTGGAGAATCCAAAATATTGATGGTAAGTATAACATATTACATTCACATTGAATAACATACAGTCTATAATGATGGAAAAGTGAACACTTTGAATGTCATTATGACATTGGTATAACATAACTCACAGTCTGCAATAAATGAAATACAACGAAATGATTATTATAAATAATATGATTATTGTGAAAATGCAAAGCTTACCAGCTAAACAAATTTGAAAGAAAGAAAATTAGAAATGTGCATTTAAATGATGGTGAATGAATAATACAAACATCCTATAAATGATCAACAAATGAAAGAATAAAAAATAAACATCTTGAATTAATACATGAAAAAGATATGTGATGATTTACGACTCACAGACTGTGATTTGAGAAATGGAACAGACAGAGGGTAAGGATCACAATTAATACTGGAATTTCATGATGTAAAACTCACAAACTACAGGCAATAGAGCAGATTGATGAATGAATAGACATCATGTCATCAGCATCACCACTCTCTGGCACATTCCACAATGTTTAACTCACAGGCTGTCATTTCCAGAGCAGAATGGAGAATGAATGGACATGCATCATCAGCATCACCACTCTCTGGCACAATCCACAATGTACAACTCACAGGCTGTCATTTCCAGAGCAGAATGGAGGATGAATGGACATGCATCATCAGCATCACTACTCTCTGGCACATTCCACAATGTACAACTCACTTCCTGTCATTTCCAGAGCAGAAATGGACATGTCATCATCAGCATCACCACTCTCTGGCACATTCCACAATGTACAACTCACTTTCTGTCATTTCCAGAGAAAAATGGAGAATGAATGGAGATGGCATCATCAGCATCACCACTCTCTGGCACATTCCACAATGTACAACTCACTCTCTGTCATTTCCAGAGCAGAATGGAGAATAAATGGACATGGCATCATCAGCATCACCACTCTCTGCCACATTCCACATTGTACAACTCACAAACTGTTATTTCCAGAGCAGAATGGAGAAAGAATGGACATGCATCATCAGCATCACCACTCTCTGCCACATTCCACAATGTACAACTCACTTCCTGTCATTTCCAGAGCAGAATGGAGAATGAATGGACATGCATCATCAGCATCACCACTCTCTGGCACTTTCCACAATGTACAACTTACTTCCTGTCATTTCCAGAGTAGAATTGAGAAAGAATGGACATGCATCATCAGTATCACCACTCTGTGTCACATTCCACAATGTACAACTCACACGCTGTCATTTCCAGAGCAGAATAGAGTATGAATGGACATGCATCGTCAGCATCACCACTCTCTGGCACATTCCACAATGTACAACTCACTTCCTGTCATTTCCAGAGCAGAATGGAGAATGAATGGACATGGCATCATCAGCATCACCACTCTCTAGCATATTCCACAATGTACAACTCACTCTCTGTCATTTCCAGAGCAGAAAGGAGAATGAATGGACATGGCATCATTAGCATCACCACTCTCTGGCACATTTCACAATTTACAACTCACAAACTGTCAGTTCCAGACCAGAATAGAGAATGAATCATGGACATGGCATCATCAGCATCATCACTCTATGGCACATTCCACAAGTACAACTTACATACTGTCATTTCCAGGGCAGAATGGAGCATGAATGGACATGGCATCATCAGCATCACACTCTGTGTCACATTCCACAATGTTCAACTCACTTCCTGTCATTTCCAGAGTGGAATGGAGAATGAATGGACATCATGTCATCAGCATCACCACTCTCTGGCATATTCCACCATGTACAACTCACAAGCTGTCATTTCCAGAGCAGAATGGAGAATGAATGGACATGCATCATCACTCTCTGCCACATTCCACAATGTACAACTCACTGCCTGTCATTTCCAGAGCAGAATGGAGAATGAATGGACATGCATCATTAGCATCACTACTCTCTGTTCACAATGTACAACTCACTTCCTGTCATTTCCAGATCAGAAAGGAGAATGAATGGACATGGCATCATCAGTGTCACCACTCTCTGGCACATTCCACAATGTACAACTCACAGGCTGTCATTTCCAGAGCAGAATGGAGAATGAATGGAGATGGCATCATCAGCATCACCACTCTCTGGCACACTCCACAATGTGCAACTCACCAACTGTCATTTCCAGAGCAGAATGGAGAATGAATGGACATGGCATCATCAGCATCACCACTCTCTGGCACATTCCACAATCTACAACTCACTTCCTATTATTTCCAGAGCAGAATGGAGAATGAATGGACATGGCATCATCAGCATCACCAGTCTCTGGCAGATTTCACATTTCACAATGTACAACTCACTTCCTGTCATTTCCAGAGCAGAATGGAGAATGAATGGACATGCATCATCAGCATCACCACTCTCTGGCACATTCCACAATCTACAACTCACCCACTGTCATTTCCATAGCAGTATGAAATAATGTCCATCAAATCAATTTTTATACATTTGCTAGAATGACAACTTACCACCTGTAATCCCCACAGTGGGATGAAAATAATTAGCACATTCTCAATTTTTATGTATGAGCTAATGAAAGCATCTTACCCAGAACTGTGGAAACCACCTTGCTAGTTTTCTGACATTTATAATGTCAGTGCTGTGCACAGGAAGTGCTGATTGATGTAGCTGGTCTGTCACAGATATGACACTTATTCATTATAGCATCAGCCTTTGAGGAATATTTAACTTTCAGTACTTACTCTTGAACTGCATATTTAATACACAGAGCTATATTTGTTTCTTGGGCAGTAACAAATAGCATTTGTACAGCCTCCTCATTCAAAGCTCCTGCTGTGTTTTCAAGCAGTGTGTCACATCCTTCATTTGAGTTGTGCATCCCTTCATACACCCATACAAATTCTGTCAGCTGAATCATATTATTGAAACAGAGAATAATACCTCCAATCCGAACACTATGTTTTGGTGGATGGCTCAGTTGAGAAAGACGACCCCATACATTGGCATTGTTGAAAATTTCATCAATGAGCTCATGTGCCTTTGCTACCTTCTCCTGTATTGGCAGCTTTTGACCTCTCAGTCCACTCATGGCTACAGCCAGTAATGCATCAAACTTGGTGAACAACACCATAACAGGCACTGGGCAAGTTGTGAGCTTTAAAAATCCTTAACAAAAAATGAACTCACCATTTCTTGTATCACACTCATCAAAAAACATTTCCTCAGAGCGTTGGATTGCTCGATCTAATTTATCCATTGGGATACAGTACCTACAGAGTCACAACTAGTCAACGACTATTTCCTGTACCATTCAAGCTGTTACCAGATGGCATGAATCCGTTTCTTGAGAGATGTCGTGTTTGCACGATCAGCAATGAAGTCCTTCAGTTGTTGGAATTCTTTCACGGAACCCGCCTCGAAGCCCCGCGAGTCATGGAAGACGAATTTTTCATTGCTCCGGAAAATCAACTCATTCTCGATGTTGTGTTCCCCGCGCTGGCGTATATTGGCAAAGATGCGCATCGATTTCGAGTCCAGTATGTCATGACACTCACCTCCCTGGATCCCTCGACCTGAGTCAGATCAATCTGGTCGTACGGTTTGGTAAGCCAGTCGGTTCATCCATATGTATCAAACCAGGTGTGCACCTTATTGCCTTCTCCATCAAAGACCTCCGGATTTTCGGTAGTGTTACAGATCGCTCGGAGAATAGTCGTCTTGCCAGCGTTTGCCCGCCCAATGATAAGAACCCTGAAGCGACCAAACTTCTCTCGGATGTTTTCAAAACCGCCTGTCTCGTCGTTTGACTCCATATCTGGATTATAAGCGTGAGGGTAGATATTGTCGAAGAACGTGTGGAACGTAAGGGCGAGGGTGGAAGTGGAAGGAGAGGAAGAAGCGTACAGAATCCAGATCGATCGATCTACTTCCGATATCCGCTTCCGGCAAGTTCAGTTGCCAGTCACTGGCACCGCGATTCATAGTATCGCTAGTTTGATTCGCACTGTGGCCCTTGGCCGTTCCCGTTGAATTTGTTTGGATTCTAGGCAGGGAGCGCCATGTGAGTTTTTCGCCCCCACCCAGAGTCCAATCCCATTCTCAGGCTATCAGTCTGTTGTGCTTCGGAGCCGGCCTGCTCGGGCTCACTGGCACGTGCCCGCATCATGAGTCGCTCGACGTAACTTATGCTTAATATATTCCAACCCCCTGGTCATGTCTCGGAGAGTCCACCGGCATGTATGTTCCGGGCTCGGTTCCCTGCAACCCCAACGAACCCGGCGCTTCGCATTTGCTTTGCTGGCCCGAAGGGCATGACCGTGAGTTGGAATTCACGTTCAGCTGGATACTCCACGCGAGTCCCACCATGCACTGACGAATATCACTAGTAACTGTATCTTGTGAGTTGACAAATCGAAGACAACTCTAGGACGACGTTTGTGTTTCAATGGATTTTTTTCTCGTCAATCCATTCCCTGACTCGAGCGTGTTCTTCAGTGCCATGACGAATCCCGGACTGGAGAAAGGTCCCTTGGATGCTGAATAGGTCGTATTGCAACGACAATATACATGAAGACGGGTGTTACTGCGGTACTGTACTTCTGAGGCGTCGACAATTGATTGAGAATCGGAAGGTCACTGACGCTGCGACAGCCATCTGAACGAGCTCCTCGACCACGACGTCGTGCCACGGACAGAGCGGGCAGCCTGCTTCCCCAAATACAGAGCCGATGTCGGCTTGGACTTGAACCACCGTCACTGTCGGCATCGTACCTTCGATTCGTCCAGCAAATGCATCAGACACTGGACGAGGAGTCAGGAGGGGTGCATACATAGTAGACTCTGGGTATCGTGGACGAGCCGGTAGACCTCTTCGAGGCCTGGGATGTCTAGATGTATGGCGGAAGGTGCATGTGGGACATGGCTGGGTATCTTCGAGAGCTCGACGGCCATGGCGGATCAGATGGGACTCTGGCGGGACTGGTGGACGAACAGTTTATATATGTCCCTTTCTGCTTGGACTAGATTTGAATGCATGGCTCTCGGCGATGACGCCAATGAGACACATTGTAAACCGGACCGAGTGAGCGCACCGTGCCGGTCCGAAAGCGAATTGGGTGCACTGGTTCATGACAAGTCATACTAGCGAGGATTAAAGTTGGCCACGAAGAGTCATCAAGTGCTCAGACCCAGTAGCAGCAAGGATATCCTAAATTACAGAGTTAGTTACTGTAAACGATTAACTTATGTAGAGATAGTCCGCGGATACTTTGTACAGATTGTCGTGAAAAAGTCCGTAGTAAAGAGTGTGTCCGAATCTCGAAAGAAAGTCCATTCATCACATCCATTGTCCTATCTCAACGCACCTGCTCGCCCTACGAATCTTCCTGCTCCCTTTCTCGTTCCATTGCGGCAATGATCCGGTCCCGTTCTTGAGCAGCAGCGATCGCTTGCTCAGAAATGTTCACAAGCTCTTTCAGAGATCCTATTTTTGAACATGTCAACCCACGAGGCATCACATCAAAAAG
The DNA here is from genome assembly GCA_038091395.1 of Leccinum rimulosum. Lineage (NCBI taxonomy): Eukaryota > Fungi > Basidiomycota > Agaricomycetes > Boletales > Boletaceae > Leccinum > Leccinum rimulosum. The sequence continues at coordinate 4,013 of JBBPOJ010001368.1, read as the reverse complement.
CTAGTCGATTCGTCTTAACTCACGTTCTATTCCCAGCATCATCAACGTCTATTTTCATGCCGGTCCGTGATGCAAGTCAGCCACATTCCGAAAACACGAGCGGGGTGCACGGAAACGAACCTGACGAGATTCCCCATCCTTCAGGATATCTTGCTTGGTGGAGTCAGGCACCTTCCTACCGCCCATGACCTCGTCGACGAGACTCCAGATCGTGTCATTCACAAAATTCTCTGATTCCGTCGTGTGCCCGTCCAAGTCGCCGATCAACTGAATGTACTGCTCGATGGAGCGTGTCTCGGTCAAGATCTGACGTGGAAGCTGCTCCAGCGACCTTTGGGCGCGTTTGATGTGCGGGTCCGGGTCTGGTTTCGAAGTAGATGCAACACCATCTTCTGCGACCGCGCTCGTGGGTGACAGCGCATACTCGATATCCTCCGTTTCCTCGCGTTCCAACGTGACCTGACGCATTTTCGGCCCGGTCGAGAGGGAGGTACCCATGCTTTGTACCTTTTCCCTCGCCTCCACCTTGGTGCGTTTGCGATATCGCTGCACGACATGTTTGAAAGTATTGCGACCGAGGATTCCCTTATATCGGGTGGTGTATGCTTCAGAAACGACTGCGTACTATAGGGTTAGTGCCCGCTGATAGGAAAAACACTCAGATGCCCACCAGAAATGAATATAGTCATAGTTGCAACGCCAATCAAAGCCCAGACTACAAAGATGGAACGACCCGCCGGCGTTTTCGGTGTCAAATCTCCATAGCCAATTGTCGAGATATATTCTTCAAGGAATGGGAATAGTGGCTAACAAAAGTATATGGACGTTCCGTACGTCCAACCCTCGGTGACTTTGAAGATGGCAGCACCACCCTATGTATGATAGACTCAATATGTTATCCCTTCACAATTCGTATTTGTGTTGACGCACCATCCAAAAGACGAGAAACCAACCCAGCTCAAGCTAGAGCGTGTGATGTATGCCTTCTTCTCCATACCAGCCACGTCAGCACGATAGTCTTCAGAATAGTCAGCGCTTGTTTGAAAACTTCCGGAACTACCCTGGTAGGCCATTTGTCCATCTTCGGACGAGGCGTCCTGATTGTCATATCCACTTGGTAGGGGATTTCCACCGGACTCGTAGACGAAGAAGCTAAACCTTGTGAGCATCGCAGCCATAGCAGCCAACCGACGATGCGTTGGAGGTTCGGGGGCTCGATCGTCACGATGATAGACCGAATGGATCGCGAACCCAGACGGTAGAGGATGATGCTCGATTCCGAAAGCATGATGACAAGCGTCTTGATCATACGTTTCGTAAAAGTCTGCGGGAAGCAAGGTATCGAGTGGTACGCCTGCTTCGAGGGCTGCAGCCTCAAGTTGACACCGCGGAAGGGCCCACAAGTTGAGTTTCATACCGTGACGGGGTTCTTGGTTTCTACGTGTAGTTCTCCTGGCAGTCGACAGAGTTCCCCAATGGACATTCCAGAAGCAGCGCTTGAGTTTGGACCAGAGAGACTTGTGATCGATCGTGTCGTCTGGGACCCAGACAGGAGCTTGTCGCTGCTGCAAACGCCATATGATGGAATGTCTCCATCGTTTCTCGGCACGTCTCCGGCGACGATCCGGGCCCGTCTCCTGTCTTGAATTGCCAATCTGCGCTTCCGATATCCGAAATCAAGGCCTTCCAAGACAGTTTCGCGAATGTATCCGACCACGAAAGCGATATTGACCACGCCTAAGGTGGCATAGAAGCAAATGAACACTCTGGAGCTTCTGCGGTTGGGGACGATGTCCCCAAAACCAATGGTCTCGATGGTTACAACCGTGAAATATAGACCATCGATGAAGGTCAGGTTGAGAAGGAGCGCGTTAACGAGAGCGCCAAGGGCAAGGTAGCAGAAGAGGCCAATGATGATGATGACCAGAGATCTTTGTCTCCGGGTCAACCCGCTTCCTGTGATGGACAGTAAATTGGGAGCCGTCACGAAACTAAGAGTGTGGAAACTTACCACTTCGCTTAAAGTCGCGGATGCAAACCAAGTCGATGATCAGAGTCACGTTTGTAAACATGGCCACGATCGTGGAGCATAGGGTCATCCAAAACGCCTGAGCGTATGAATTGCTTTCCCTTGTCGCTCCGAAGGCAATGAGAGCCGCGACATTGATTATATCTAAGCAGACTGGGTGAGTGACGACAACTGGAAATGAAATGATAAACATACCATGCATTGAGAGAAGAAGGATGCACAAAATGGTCATCGTCCTGATACGCTTCTCCAAGAAACGCATGATCAAGCAGATGTTGGCCAAGACTGCGCAAAGTATGCTGATTGCGATTCCAACGTCAAGCAACGGCGGGTTAGGCTTCGAGGCCACGGCGGAATTACCATTGAAACGAGTGTACCAAGTTGTCGTCAACGCGGGTATCTCTAACAGGATGGAGAAGGGGATGATGATACCAGAGAAAATAGGGAGGATTCGATAGTGGGGTATGTACGCTTGGATCTCTTCTTCATCATTCGGGGAGGGAAACAGGAACGACAATACTCGGGAGAGGTTGCGACGACGTGGAGTGTCGGTGTTTGCATCTGACGTCTGGTCCAAATCGACAAAGTCTTGGTCGTCGTCATGCTCCGAATCCAGGGTGCCATCGTCGACCGTTCCATCGTCAGGTGCTGTGTCAGCATCATCGGTTTCTTCTTTCTCTGGGTCCCCATGTGAGGGCTTCCCTTCCACAGTTTCGGGTGTACCGACGCGTTCTTCCTCGTCAGGGGTGTCTTCCTTTAGCAGGTGGGTTAGAAATGCTTTCAAGTTCATCGAGTGATTAGCTGAGGTAAACGGAGAATAGACATGGATGATGGGAAGAACACGACTGAGTTCATCCGAATATAAAACAAAGTATTGAGCGGAGAATGGTCCGAGATGGCCGTCACAGCCGAGGCACTGGGACTCATCGGATATCGGAAATTCAGTGCCGAGAGTAAACACCAGCCCAGGCGCATGATCCGGGTTGATTCTGGGTCCCAGAAAACGGTTCTATTAAATTACTGTCCTCACATGATGATGCGCCCCGTTTTACTTTCTTGTTAGAACTTGCAATGAAACGCTTTCCGCCGCGCGGTTCGCATGCCAGCTTATCTACGTACACATTTCAAATCGTACCTAACAACTTAGTATGTCTCTTGGCATGGCTAGTCACGTCGAAGCTTACTATCATTGCACCGGTATTGCAAAATCTGAGCACCCTCTGTAAAAATCTCAACATTCGTCGCTAGTATAAGGGGAAAAAATGCACAAGCTAATAGAATAGTATGTAAAAAGACATACTACGGGAAAATCAGTCTCAGAAATGACATACTGATGTTGCCAGAGAGATGCCGGTGTGGAGGGTGAAATGGATGGGGAGTTGCAAAATTTCCCACCTGCGAGAGAGCTAGCTGTCACACTGTGACATTGCATCAAATCAATCTCCGACGAGCCGAACGCGCTGCAGACTTGCAAAATGCAAACGACTACAGTCGACTCTGATATAATCAATACAGGGTATAGCCCATACTTTGTGATAACACATGGCTTTTTCAATATCCCAAGTTGGTTTGCGGTAATTTCGAACCCATAACCCATAAACCTGCCATACCACATAATCCATACATTTTTTGGACGTCATAACCCATACGTCTATGCCATATTAGGAATTTCATTATATAATTTTGTTGTTTTCCATTCCGAAGATGCGGCAGGACCGACTTGAAACCGTCGCCTTTCTCACCAACTTTTCTCAGTTGTTCTCACCTTCATGAAACACGTTGATGTGCTAAAGAAAGGCTTATCCAAGCTTTGGGATCAGATTCGGGATCGTAAAGCGAAGCTCGACTGAAAGCTGGGCGGCCCATTTCGGAGAGGATCTTCTTAACCCGCTTGAAGAGACCCACCACATATTCCAGGCAACCGATCAAGATATATGTGATGCAGTGATCATGGATGCGAGAGCAGCGCAGGAAAAGGTGCCAG
>JBBPOJ010001367.1:0-14189 GCA_038091395.1 Leccinum rimulosum | reverse complement strand
GGACTCGTGGCAACTTTTTTGTGTTCCTTGATTGCCTCTGACATGATAACGAATGCGTTCTCCATGTGGGAAGCAAACTGCCCAAGAGGCCCCTCCGCGACCCATAGGTCCTCTATCTTCTTGCGACGTTCTAGGTAACCCTCAGCTTTGTGCTCATCGCTCGTCTCCAGAAGGATCTTGGTACTGTTCGCGGCGCCACCCACTGTGATGTATTCGTCGAGTAGTCGTCTTCGAGGACCCTCCGATTCGCTATCTGAGGCTAGGAACTGATAAAAACAGATGATGGTTTGGGATAACAACTTCGAAAAATCATCGATCCTCTTGCGAACGTCGAACTCGGGCGGAGGAGATTCACATCGAGTGTCCAAACCCATAACAAACTTGAAGCGAAGGTGGATTCGGGAGAGTGACTTGTAAAGTAAGGGAATAGGTAGGACAAGCGCCCGGCCTGGAAGGTCGCAACTTGCTTATGGGTCCTCGGCGCCTGTATTGAGGCTTGCACTGCATGATGGGCAAGTTCAAAATATCCAACTCGTTGAATGCTTGACGCGCGCAACTCTCTCACTTGAACGTCAACTACATACGACTAGACTTGCGGGCACCCCCAATACATCAAACTTGAGCTTGAAGCTTGAAGGCTCTCCTGGTGAAGTACATACCATGTACGAAAGGCTGGAAGTACTTCATAGTAAAAAAATTCCAGGTTCGTGTTCGTCAACGTGAGCGACTTAACAACCATTGTCTTCGCGACAAGCCCTCCAGCTGTTGATGGGTTGCTCGACATCTTTATGTTGTTCGTCTAATGCATTGTGCATGGCGAAAGCCCGAATCCGCTCCAGCTGGTCTATGGAAATGAGAAAATGCTGGCGCGGACCGTAAGCCTCCTTTCCCGCGCCTGGCTTCACCTAACCTCCCATACCACTTTATGGGAGGGCGCGCACTGTGGCATACCCTTTCGTGATCTCCACCTCGCCAAAATGCTCTGTCTGGTAAGCAAGTGCTCGCAGAAACCTCCGTAGCCGGAACGTCTTTTCCCAGAACAAAATCCTATTCAAAACCCAGGCCAAGCTCGACCTCCGAGACTCCGTCACATTGATGGCGTGAAGAATATAGTTCCTTGTTACTTGCACTCATCCTATCCACTCCACGGGATTCTAGCTGTCAGGCGAATTAACGCTCTCATAGTCCATGCGCAAACTTAATGATGCAAGTATGTATTCTGCACAACGCCGCAGAAAAAAAAAACATCGCGCCAGATGATCTCCAGCGAGAACCCTTTTGACAAACCCACCAGTAAGATCTCATTGATCAACTGTCATCCTGTGACGCACCACGTTTCCGATCAAACGATCAATGTGCCAATGTTTCGGCTGCGATCGTACGTCTGTCTCGCTTCTCAGTTCCCCTGATTAACGGAGATACGCTGAAATTGGAGAGGCCCTTGACAATGGTGCGCAGTGCATAGCATCCAAAAGGGAATAAAGTTGGTGACGAGAAGGGTGGACCCAGAGACTCTGTAAGCTATTAAGGGGAACGACCTGGGTTGGAAGCACCTTGAGGTTCGCAGTCTTGGACTCGCGATCGCCGCCTTTCTTTGTCTCCATCTTTTTACAACTATATAACATTGCGATTCTTTTCCCCGGCCAAGCACCCTGCCGATTGCTTGCAGAGGTTACAAAAAAGTGACGTTAGAATGAAACATTGAAACAGTCAGCTCATGTCATAATCTAGACTACATTAAGGTACATGATACAAGTACCGCAACCAATTTGGTTGACGACGACGAGGTGGGGCTTCTGGAAGAGACGTCAGGGTACCCAGACCGGGTACCTAACAATCCCCGTAGGAGTTTCATCCCGCTTGGAAGACAGGCGGAAAGTCACTGGTTACTGCATGTGTGATAGTAGATACATGGTTTCGACGTTATTAACTCGAAATAGTCTAGAGGGTATCGGAAGCAGGGTCATTGGTACAACCATACGTGATCTGTAGAAGATCGAAAGGTGTTAAAGGATACAAATTCCAAAGCCATTGTTAGATGTGTGTATGTGGTGCGAAATGATGGTGAGAAATTCCTTGAGAAATATATGGGATTTGGATGAATCCATTTTTGTAAACTGACGTAACGATCGCGCCTGCGCGTCGCGTTCAGAGTACACCAGCACCGAGATTCATTGCGCCTAGTACGATTTCCCATGAGAGATCGAGACAGTCCCAAAGTTCTGGATCATGAACGCCAAGAGCGACCGCATTACGCCAGACAGCGGCGATATTCTGGGCGACGTTGGTAAGTGCGCTCATTCCGGGTGCCGAGGTGTGGAGGTGCGCCGAAAGCGAATGCAGTGCGGGACCAGAAGAAAGCGTCCCCTTCAGAGCTTGGGAGGATGTAAGGGTGGAAAGGAAGGCTGAGGGAAGTGCTGGGACGAGCGTGGAAAGCAACTGGACGATGGAGTGTGTATACATAAATGTGTGCAATGGCGCAAACGCGGCTGGCGAGGGCACAGAAAGTGGGAGGACGGGGAGGGTGACGCTGACAGTGGCGTTTGGATGTCCGAGGACAGCTGAAGGGGGCAAACGAGGAAGAGATGCACACTGAGACGCGAGGACGATTGCGTGGGTGGGGAAAAGAAGTGCAGAAGAGTCCTGAGAAGATGATCTAGAGAGGGCCAGAACATGCGTCGGGAAGGAGGTTGCATGGGAGGTTGCACGGAGTGGGATTGTGAGGGATCGCGTCTGCTGGAGTTGCGAGCGCGGCATGGACGAGGGCAGATGGGATGACGAAAGCGCTGATATACCAGCCAGCATCCTGCAGCAAGAGGTCGGGGTGTAAGCAACGAAAAAAATAGATCAATAGAGGGTACGCACTGATTGGCCTGGACGCGAAGGCCACGGCGAACATATTCAATGGCAACACCGGCAAGTTCTGGGGCGACTGCTGTTATGTTCTGGGCAGAGATATCGGCGTAAGGAGGACGCTGAAGAGTGCGGGGAAGCTGAACGTTGGAAGGGTAGGATTGCTGAGCAGAGTACATGGCGGATAGAGAGGATGGGTCTTCAGAGTCCCAGATGGCTTTTGTCTGGATGGGATGGGCAGGGCGAAGCTGGAACATTATGAGGGATGGATGTATGTGGATGTTTGACACGGGGAGTTTGTGTTAGACATTAGCGAGGGTTAGACGTCTTATACTTTTGAAAAGGACCATTTGTAGCACAAAGATATGTTGAAGCCTTTTTGCTCATTTGGTCAATCGTTTGTTGCTGACCGTTTAGGAAACAGCCCCGCCTCGCTTCAGATAAACAAAACTCTAATCCAACCCCCCGTACACATAACCCCATCACGACGTCCCTGGACCCTTGTTCTACCTTTAGCCCACCTCTTGGAGACTCCCGGTCGTGAACAAGAGTTTTTTTTTTTTTGGCACAGACAAGGTTGTACACAGCGGGTACAATGACACAATATTACCGGTCCACGAGGCCCGCTTACGTTCGCCATACCGATACGCGTGTCCGAGCCTTGTCAGAAGTCCCTTCAAAACGGAATGCTTTGTTGATCTGCGCTACGGTATACGTAACTGAGCTCCGGGTGGTGCTGCTGAGGGCAACTAGCAGCTCATTGCCAATTCCACTCATTTTTCTGCGTATGCGCTGGGTAATGGCGGCCAAATTTCATGTGGCTCGAATAACACTCCAGTTGGCTCCACCTCTTGATCTTCTATCCACTGCGTAGGGCATCTCTCGGCTTGCAGCGCCCACAAGGACCAACTTCATCCACATCGGACCATGCAGTAAAGAACGGCCGAAAGAAAACGTGCAGTCGATACATGAATTCCTACCGTGATGATGTATGGTCCGCAGGTCAGACGAGACTGACACTGATCGTAATATGACACTCTTCTACACGTGTTCACTCACCCGTGCTGCACTCCATTCCCCACAACTCCTCGTGTCCATAAAGTGTCCGCAGGTGAGTCTCACCTGTCCCTGAACGTGAGTTATCACAACCCCAAGGTTTTCCTGCAGGCAGACTTGTGGACGCCACGCTCTGAGCTACTTCGGGAACTTTGCGAGTGGGGAGCACACAGAGGCACGGCCATCGGATCTCCATCCATCGTGTTTGCCAACACGCGCCGGTGATTTGACATTGTGCAGTGAATTTGCGCCATGTCTCCGCGACACTCACTGCGGTGGCCACCGAAAATTTTGCGCGAGGTCTCAATTAGATTACCTCATCCCGCTGTCCCGATGTGACCTCTTTAGTTGCCTTGGCGAGATATGTGCTGTTACATGAGATGAGAGTTGGTCAAAGTTCGTGCGATAGCTATCAATAGACGTAAGTTATTTGGTCCACAAAGCGAAGATTCGAAAAAAAAACACGACAGTGTTTCCTTATCTTCCATGAACGTGGTTTCCATATGTTACGTGGTCCGAATTTATTGGTTCGTCGTTTGCAACGAAGATTCTCGCAGGGACGATTTATAGAAATCGTGTGCTGAGGAGCACGATACTGTAAATGCAAACGTGAGGGGAGAACTCGGTCCACCGGGATCAGGATTTGAAAATTCAGCTCCCGCGTCCCCTTCGACATCATTGTTGTACTAATCAAATCGACTGGGACGCCCGTCGTACTTGGCCACGATCGACCGACTGGGCCGGCGCGATAAACAGCCGATATGATCATGATAAGACCGGGGCCGCATCCATATCATGGAAGCCGTCTGGAACATATCCGCAGATCCGGTATGATCGCAACATGTTGTAAATATGTTCGCTCCGGCCTGAGTATCAAGCGCTCTCACCAAAATCCAATATGAGGGTTTAGCTCCGTATTACCAGATCTGAGCCTCACATCCACGCACTCCCCGTGATTGCCATGCGATACGAACGTGTTGATAGTGACCTAAGTAGGGAATCACGTTGCGCGTCCACGATCACGGTCTCTTCGTCGACAAACCTTACCCCCTCTTGCAATCAGAATGAAGACAGAAAAAAGAGAGAAAATGCCACCGGATGAGGACTGTGGCAAACATCAGTCCAGGGTCTTAGAAAAGGCGAGGAACAAAATCATCGCCAACTTTTCGTAAAGCGAGCGTTCCATGATCTGTCTCTAAGTTACTCTGATTTCGGCGCAGAGACAGAATCTCCCGAGGTATTTGCCCATAGACGATCTAGTCACCAGCAGCCTAACACCGAGTCGTCGTTTTCCTCAGCGACAGATCTTTCGTTGATATCGTAGCAACAGACAATCGAGTGGCGGGAGCATCTGCATGAAAATTATGAAATTTCTGCTAGTTCGAGGAGCCACTGTAGCACGCACGAGGACCCCACTGCCTAGCCTTATAACGAAGGTGCATATGTGGGTTGATAGGAAAGGCGCGGATCCGATGTTGTAAGTGCACCCGGAGGGGAATTAGGAGATACCAGTCCTCCCTTGTTCGCTACGCATTTGGCGGCACGACGCACTGCAGGAAATCAGATAGAGGAAAGATACATCATGGGGTGGCAAGGAAACGGCCCGCCGGGTGCATGGTCGTTTCAACGATCCCAATATTATGTAATCGTAGCGGCGCGTCAGTGGCGTCGCGCCAACTTGAAGTCCCCGACTCCGAGTCATTCCGAGTCGTCACAGAACAGCCGAAGAACGTTGAACGTCGAAGTTTATATATCTGGGAGGACCAGCATTTCTGTCTCTTCTACAAGATGTTCCGCAAACAATTTTGGGGATATCGATTAGACTGGCGACTGACGCAGGCCCTGCTAACCTTCCGAGTCACTGCAACTTGACCCAAAATTTACTATGATCTCCGTTTTGCTCTGCACTATTTTTCCTGGGCCCCCGGACTTCACCACCAAAATTCAGTGATTATCAGTTTCACCTATGCATCATTCGTTTTGTTCTGATCCCTGATGACCGCAGATATTGACATTGTTCCATTATAACTTGAAAGGTTTGTGGGTGGACGTTCGTTCCACCCACCGTCCATTATTCCACTCCTCTACAATGCGATTCATTACGATAACGATATTTGCAGTCACCAGCAGCCTGGTTTCTCTGGCCATTGCGAAACCTATACCGAACTCAGGCTTGGAGGCGGGTGGCTTTGCCATACCACTCACCAGACACCCTTCCTCTCTGAACTCCAACCAAAGCATTGATCTAGATGCAATGTCATCTCATGCTATATCAGTCAGGGAGTACGTGAAATGAGCCGTTGCATGTCGTCTGCTCAGCCTTGTTTATGTAGGAATATTCTTCGTGGCCTGGACAATTATGAGATGAACACGGGGACGATGCATCCTTTCTCTGTGAAACGGAGCGAGTCCGGACTCGGAAGGCGGGGCCGCATCCTCCCCCTGGAGTATCATCTACCAGGTTGGATAGCTGAGATCTCGATTGGCACTCCTCCCAAGACCTTCAACGGTACGTTCTCCTTGTATCATTCTGATATATTTTTACCCTGATCTACGTCACAGTCGATATCTGCACTGGTATAGCGTAGGTGCTTTCTTTTAGTCCATACAGCTGTATTTGTTCAAGTCATCGCAGTGATATGTGGGTGCTGCAGACTGGCTGTCGTGGAATTGCAGGAGATCGCAACGTCTGGGATCCTCATTCATCTCAGTCTTCTAAGGACCAGGCCAGGTCATTTGAGTTTACATATCAAGATGGATCCATCGTCCAAGGTAATCTATATACTGATAATATAACCATCGCTGGATTCACTGTATGTTTTGTATCGCTTATGACCGTGACCATTGAATTCTGACGCCAAGCTAGGCAGACCCTCAAACCTTTGGTTCTGCAACACATATCACATTCGATCGGATACAGAACAATGCATATGCAGACGGTTTGATGGGATTGGCCTTCCGATCCGTCTCGCAGATTGGTGCTGATCCGCTGTTTGCATCGCTTGTCAGCCAAGGGAGCCTACTTAATCCGACATTCAGGTTCTCGTTGAAACTCACTTCTTCTGGGGCCGAGATGTACATCTGTGGAGCAAACAGTGAGCAGTACAATGGTAACATCGCTTATACACCCATAACGGCGAATCCTGTGAGTTAAAATGGTAGATGGGAGTGGATGTTGCTGACATTGGCATTCATGTAGCCGGGGTTATGGCAGGTGTCCATGAACGATGTTCGTGTCAATGGTGATAAAATTCTCGAAAATGTACCTGTCATTATCCATACGAGTGCAAACTTCATCGTCGGGAATCGGGAACGGGTTTCGGAGTTGTACAGAAAGCTTGGCGGTATCCTTGTGGAACATGCAGGCATTGGTTACTATTACAGTGAGTACAGTGAGTTCTGATTGCGTTTGGTACCTTTTTTTCTTTCATCGACAGCCTGTAGTGCGGCACGACTCTTTCCCGACAGTGAGCTTCACCTTTGGTGGCAAGACGTTTCAAATCCCTCCCGGAATTCTTAAACTTGGTCCAATGTCAGAAGGTTCTTCGAATTGTTTCAGCGTCATTGTTGCCGACCAATCGTCTAGCGCACAAGGTAGATTTCGTATCTTATCGCTCCCTGAATCCCTTCTTGCGGCGCTCGATGTATTCGTTCTGACTGTATTCCTAGAATATTGGATTATCGGGACGCCTTTCCTGCAGGGCGTATACACCGTGTACGAATACAGTAATTTACAGCCTGAGGTCGGGTTTGCTGACCTTGCTTTAATGTTCATGCACATGGTTCATTGTACATTGAAGAATTTCATGGTACACATCGTAGCGGCGCTCGTGCGCCACGTCCCCGACTCCGGCACCACTGGCATGTTTTTGAGTTTTTGATGTAACTTTTATTCAAGCATCTAAGTACCATACCTCTCCCGTCTCTGACAACATTATGATTCATACTGACTCAGATCACCAACTTCTCGTACACTGTTAACGTTGTTACGTCCTGTCCGCTTGCAAGAGAGTGAATGAGTGAGGTGTGTGACTCATACTACTCAAAGTCGAGAATACGTCTAATGGTGTGTGAATCCGAATTACCATCATTGTGATGGTAAGGTTAGTGAGCAACAAAAATATTACAGGGCTGATCATACCCCCTCGCAACGACAACGCCGTCGTGGCCTAAGACTTTCAACGTACAGTCACGTGTTTGGGACGAGCGTTCACACAAACGGTCAACGTTCATCGATGCATCTTGAACCGTTACAACGAGTCTTCGTCGCATTCCATGTGATGATCGAGGCATTCAGGAGCACGAACGGCAGGAACAGCCCGCATAAAAACTCGTGTCTTGATCAACGGCGATCAAACGTTGAAGCGATACCACTTGTCAAACTCTTCTGTGTCCACTGCCCAATTGCAAAGATTGAAGGCAGTGCATCAGCACATCACCTTCGATGGCTGGCTGGATCACATAATTTCTTCTTCCATCCTGTAGTTGCGCACATCGCGATGTGTGTATCCAGTTGTTTCTATTGACAGAGGCAACGTCACGATTTCAAGATTTCCTTAATTCAAGTAAACGATCCTAACCAAGGTAAGCATGTAACTGCTTCGCGGGTCTTTGTAGCCCCATACCAGTGGGAAAATAATATCAATGGAAGATGGCATATGATCATCATGCACCGCCTTGGTATATTTATATTTTGATCTGCTTATCGCGGACTGTAGGTGACAAAGTTATTGAAAACAGCACTTCTGTGTCGGGAAATTGAATACATTACCGACCCGTGCTTTGAGTTGCAATAAAAGCTGCACATGCCAGCCTGAGGCGATTCGGTTTAATCCTTTCATCCTCATCGTCTTTCGCTATTAACCCAAATACTATCCAGATATCAAATTTTACGCTATGTCGTCTGACATACAATCGGCCGTTCAGCTAACGCTCTTGAACAATTATGTATCCCGTATGGCTCTTCGCGAACCATATGATTGCTCATTGATTCAATATCATTACTTCCATGCAGTTGCAATGGTGACCGTCGTGGTCTATGATTATAGTGAGCATTCAAGTGCACACTTAACATATGCAACACTCAACTTTGGGACTGTTTCGTTAACAGTCCTCATGTTCCCCAGCGAGGTATACATGATGTTTCCTCTCTTACTGTTTATCCACTCAATATCCTCATAGGTTGAATATATTTGGGTCAGGCAACACATATTGCAAAGCAATCATCCGTCCACTGATGGCACTGCAGAACAAGTCTTGGACATGGGTAACCGTGTTGTATCTTGTTGTGCGTAAAATCTTCCGATACCTTGCTCTCAGAGTGGCTCATGCACAATACTTTGACTCACACAGGTCCGTTACGCTGGTATCTATTATGCAATGTGAGTCGCGATCATGGAAAGTACAGTATACCTTTAACGTGGTTTCAAGGGTTTTATCGCTTCGTACGTTCAAGCCAATTAGTCAGGGCTCACTATCATGACCATGTTTATTTCAAGTTGGCACTACGTTCGTGCCCGGACCTGTCAAGGTTAGTTTTCCTTTTAATAAAGGAATCGATTCCTAATGAGAATATGTTGTTGCGATAGACGTACGTGTTTCCATCCCATTGATTATCCCTGTTCACAATCAGTTAGGTGTAAGCATTGTCAATCTACGTCCTTGATGATTCTTGATCAGGATATCCTATCCATACCTCTGAAGGTGTGGCTTTGAATTTCTCAAGTAGTTGGACATTTGCAGCATTCGTTTGTGCCTCCACACGTAAGTTAGAAGGTTATTGTACCATTTCATTGAGATATTTTGACTTTGATCAGTGTTAATGGTTCTGCGTGTTCATGCAATGTGGAGTCGCTCAAAAGTCATCCTTACTATCCTTCTGCTTTGCTACACGGTTAGCGTAATTTTTGAACTCGTCCAGGCAGCTGTCTTTGACAACCCAAAAATCGATGCCACAGGTATGACTCCGCCCAGTCGGAATAATGAGTACACATGTGAAATTTACCCCCTTCTGTCTTTCATTTTAGTTGGAACCAGCCAAGTGCTCGATTACTCGATTTGCACCGAGGTGTTTCCTGTAATAGGCCCTTACCTGAAATATGTGGTCATTTGGCCAATTCTCTTCGATGTCCTATTATTGATCCTTGCCCTCGTTCCGTTGGTGAAGCAATCAATCACAATGTACAAAGCGACGGGGCATTGGGAGCCCAACCGATATATGTCCTTGATCGTCAAGGAGGGTGTTGGTTATTTCTTTGTGTACGTTATTCGTCATATCTTTGCTACTAGTGGTCCTTGCGCGCGCGCAACCTAGGATGGCACCGCTGATGATTTTTTGCGCAACGACACAGGAATTTGCTCAACACCATCGCCGTCGCGATATCAGAAGCGACTGTGAACCTGTTTCCCCCTCTCTGGGTTCTTATCCTCGGCCTCTTTTACTTCACCACCATATTCCCTATCATGCCCCGATTTGTGATCGGTATGCGTCAGCTTTACGACAAGGACAGCCGTGGTCGGTTAGAAGGGATCGATAGTACTTTTGGGATCTCTTCGCATTCTGGGAATGTTGCAGGACGAGATCACTCTGTCTCTGGGATTGCATTCGCGGGTGCAGATAGCCGTCCGGGCGAGGAGGGTGGAGAGGAAATCCAGCTCGAGGATAGAGAAAATGATCCGTAGGAGTTGTCAGGCCTGATTCATCGTCAGGGGAAGAATGGAAAGATGTTTTCTTGTGATCAGTATTTATAGTTTGTCTTGAATTTCGTACGCAGAGTGTGCACTGCGATACTATCATTATTGAGACGTGGTTCGTGTTTGCGGGTACAATAGAATGATGCTTATTTATCAAGTCTTCACTGAAGCTGCATCAAAGCTATTGAATTAGAGAGAGTACTGACAGCATTAATGCTCGGGGCGTGGCAACACATGTGGGATCCCTGCAGATCGGCGACAGCGAATACAAGAGCCAAGGTGCCTCTGGGCATGATCTTCCACCATCCGATGTTAACGTTCAAACGTTCAATGTTCATGATGTTCATGAATGGTGATCGTCATCTTGCAACAGCATGCTTTCCGCCTCTGCAACGATGACACTTTGGCTGTACAGACAGATGATTCTCCCGCCCTCGTGCTTCCGACTTCCGACCGGCTTCTCCTGCCCGTTAAGCCGCGTGCGTGTACTTACAACTTGACCATGTCTCGATTACCCTCCTTTGTGACAACATTCCTGTGTATCATCGCTTGTGCGCACGCGATCCCTCTCCCAGACCGAGCGCTCGAGTCTTATTTACTACTACAACATTCTCTCATCCAAACGATTGTCATGAATACAAGTGTGAAAAACAAATTTCAGGTTATAGGTTCATGAGTGATGTGATCATGATAACGAAGTCAACTACTCTCGTCTATGTTTCACAAACATTCGACACAAGAGTGCAACTAGTACGACCCGCGAACATTGCACGTACCAAGGGAATAGTAAGAGCTGAGTATAAGAAGGGACCAAGAATATCGAGTTATCAATCCTCCCAACGAATGATCCTTGACAGTTATGAGCTCATTGAACTACACATATTCGATGGTGACGGAAGAATCTCCGGTCGATGTGGAGGTCACAACTTGATTGTTCTTCATCATGTCAACGATGGTAGCGCCAGAGGGGGTATAAGTCCCAGTGCCACTTGCCACAGCATTCGTGAAGGTCACAATGCCGAAGTTGGCAAGGGGGACGTAATTGCCGTCAACGAGGTAATCTTCAACGATCCACTCCGCGTTCTGACCGCAAAGGGGGGAAGAGGAAGTGAGACTGGCGGACACACTTTCACCGTTGGTTAGATTATCGACTGTTACAGTGCCAGAGGTCGTGGAGGTAGTCGTGACGGTAAGTGTGATGACATCTCCTGCAGAGATCGTGACCGACTCAGAGAAACCGTTGGAGGCGGCGGGTACCCACTCGTACCAGACTGTTCACAAAGGATCTTTGAGGTAAAAAGCCAATAGGTACGAGTAAAGCATCTCCTCACCATCATATGTGGCTTCACCGTTAGCAGATACTGTGAAGTCGACACCAGTCTGAAGAAGAACATTTGCGCAAGTGTCACCATCGATACCGACCCATGCAGCAGCAGATGCACCGCTTGCACCCGAAGGGGTGGGTACTGTAAAGGTACCAGTGACAGAAGTAAAAGTCCACTGATAGAACAAGATTAAATGAGGTCAAACACGGTCGCAAATGAATGCAACGCACAGGACTTTCTTCCCAAACAGCTCCAGCCCAGTTGTTGCTATATATTGTGGAATATGTAGCATTAACAAACCCGTTGAGTGGTTTGTTGGTTTGAGAGTGACGGTCCACCGTGACGCCACGGCGAGCATGGCGAGCACCTAACCCAGAGGCGACAGCGAAAACGGCAGGAACGAGAAATAAGTAACCAAAAAGAACAATGGTGAAGAACATGACGAATGCAAGACGTGAGAGCAGTAAGTCGTTGAAGCAATTATGGAGTAGAGAGTGCAATACATACCAGCCTTTATGCATGCTGAGGCCTGATCAACTCCCGGTCGCCATACACAGCGTAAACGCACTGAAAAAACGCTTTCTTTTGATCCCAGATTGATGCCTCGGTCATTTACAGTCTCGAATTTGCACGACTCGATGTGCTGATTCGGAGCGAGCCATAAATCATACACAGCATGGGGTACACAGCCCGGAAATTATCTGCTTCCTTGATAACGATGCTTGGCTTGGCTTGGCTTGGCTTGGCTTGGACAACACGACGAAGACGAGCCATCAAGCCTTGAGGCTATTCAACGAAGTTCACCTTTTGTTTCCTTGGAAATGATCAAAGATATCATAGACTTCAGAGACCAAGACCGGCCGATCGATGAGTCATGGGGTACATAGTTGTGTCAACAGTGGATCTAGCTTGGAGCCGCATAATAACATCAAATGGAAGACAACGTTGAAAAGCATACACATACCTTGGCACGGCATGCATCTACAGGCAGTGCCTCGTGATGCAAGTATCAGGAAAAGATGGCATAACGATAGATTATTTGACCCGTGATATTAGCAATGGCGTTCTTGCTGGTTGTCAGAACAACTATGTAGGAAGTTCAAAGTCTGTTGGAGATTAAAGAAGTTGCGTCTGTGTACAAAGGGATGGAGCGATGAAGGCGCATTGCAAACACCAGTATGAGCGCTTGATCAAGTGTCATGCCATCAACGAAAAAATGATATACTCACGATGCGACAAAGTGACCGGAGACGGTAGGCAAATTAATGGCGCCCGGGCCGCTGCGACGGCCTAGAAGAGAGATCCGTATAGAAGACCAAAGGAAACACTAATAGTAGTACGCGACACCAAGCAGGATGCAAAAGACAATGTTCATGGACTCGGACTCCGGCTGATATGATAGTGATATGAAATAGAAAAAAGCCTCCTGCTCATCACCGGGCATCGAGAAGCAAGGGAAAAGGGAATTAATCGCTTCGATCCAGCAAAATAACAATAACGAGTATGTGATGAAGGGAGTAAATACGGCTGGAAGATATGATAAGGTCCAATGAGTGCTAAACGGCTTCCCAACATGCCTGATCAACCACGCGAATTCCCTGGACTACACGTACGTGATTGAGATGGACGATCCGCTAATCGAGGTGGAGGTCAGAATTTGGTTGTTCTGCTCAATATCAAAGATGGTGGCGCCGGATTGGGTATAGGTCTGCGCTCCGGCAGTAGCCACGGCGTTCGTGAAGGTAACTGTACCAAAGTCTGCGAAGGGAACTAGGTTATTACCCTCCGAGTAGTCTTCGACGATCCACTCCGCATTCTGACCGCAAAGCGGAACAGATGAGGTCAGATTTTGAGACGCAGTCTGGCCACTGGTCAAGTTGTCGATCACTACAATGCCTGAAGTCGGAGTGATAGCTGTGACACTGAGCTTGATGTCGTCTCCAGCAGAGATGGTGATGCCGGGAAAATCGTAGGAAGGCGCTGGAAACCACTCGTACCAAGCTGTTTGCAAAAGGATCAATGAGACATGTCATGAGAATAGATCCATGCCTCCTTACCAGTATATGTGGGTCCAGCATCCTCAGCGGTGAACGTGATACCGGTCTGGAGAATCGCACTTCTACAAGTGTTGCCATCGATGCCAACCCATGCGGCGGCGGAAGCACCGGGTGAACCCGAAGGGGTAGGAGCAGTAAACGTGCCGGTGACATAGTTGAACGTATCCTTTTAAATCAAGCTGAGGTCGAGTACGGTCGCAGACCA
>JBBPOJ010001366.1:0-14193 GCA_038091395.1 Leccinum rimulosum | reverse complement strand
CGAAACCCTCAGTCCTTAGCCTTAGGGTCTCGCCAGACGTTACGTCTGCTCGGCCAATACTTAGTCTTAGCCTTCGCCTCCAAGTCTACATCCGACCCTATCCGGGCCAGCTGTAACACCAAGGAATACCATGATTCCACCACAGAGATGCCTCGAGAAAGGTCGCGTGTCCCCAAGTCCGAGTGGTGATCCGAAAGTGCGTTTCTGAGCGCAGGGGGACATCCTCGAGGCCGGTCAAAGTAGTGTTCCACTTTCTCCGTAGATGTCACTGAACTGCTCGCAGGCATCGGAGGCTGATCACGGATCCAGCATTGGTCCCTCAGCTTGTTGATGAGAACGTCTGGTTTGACATTGTAGGACAATCCACCGCGTTTGAGCTCTTTGAGAAGATCGCTCCAAGCCTTTCTTTTACGCAGAAGCAGGTTTTTCTTGTACTTTTCTCGCTTTGCTTTGGTAAGATCGAAAAGGGATGATATGATTCGCGAGGTTTGTGGTAGTCACGATTATCTCTGTGGAAAGTTGTAGTTGTTCCGCATCCTCTGGTGTGCACATCCCGAGGAATGAGCGGATTGTATCGCTGATGAAGCATTGAACCTGCCTGGTGTAGATTCTCGAGGTGAGAAGGCAACGAAGGAGAACTCGACGCAACGTCCTCGAAAGTAACTGCGGATGAAAAGGGAGTTGGCGATAGGATGACGGCTCGCTCCTCCTGATGGTGGTCCTCGGCGTCTCCGGCAAACAGTGGATTCATTTGTTTTGGCAACAGGCTGTCTTGGAACATCGCGGAACTTGCGGATGAGTTTGTATAGCTGATGATGTGTTCTTTGCACGCTTTGTTTCAAAGCTTGGACGTTCACATCTTTCCAAGTGGCGAGCTTGATGAACGCTTCGACTTCTTTCTCTTGTACCTGTCGCTGGTCCCTCAACGACGCAGATAGTCGGGAGGTAAAGAGGTAAAGTACCGCCAGGAAGAGTGTACAATACGACCAACTCGAAGAAGAGCTTTTTGGTGGATAGGAAACTCTCGAGACGCCACATAGTGGATGAAGTGTTCGAAGGATGGGCCGGCCAAGTCCGAGTCGGGTCGCGACGCGTTCAAGTTCGAGGCCAGCGTATCTACATTCTCAGAAGCTAGTACTTGTACATACATGATCAACTGGCCTGCAAGCTATAGTACATATATGATTACATTTGAAACGAGATCCTCAAGGCCTCACTGCTCAAATCATCCAACTTCCACCTGCGGCCTGAGCCGGATTGTGGTAATCAACATGAGCCGGAGCTTGGAATAGACCGGCGTTGGTGGGCGGCTGTGCGGCTTGTGCGGCGTGTCCCATTGAAAGTTGCTCGATCGTGGGAATGTAGAAGTCGGAAACCTCACTGTCGGAGGACGTGCCATTCATATGTCTCCTGTTACGGGTGTGAGTATGGGTATATAAGAGGCGGACGAAGGCTTAACGCACAACCCCCGTTGATGAAGGTTGTAGAGCATGGCTTCGAATCCAGATCGGAGCGGGTCATTAGGTGGCCTGTTTAACACCATATTCATACCACTAATGATCTTCGTCTCCATGATGGCGTAATGCTTGACTTCGTAGCGAAGGTGCAGGCCCTTAGCTGATCTTAGAATTGGCACCGGTTCCGCGTTCTCCGAATCAACCTGGCCGTGAACTACCCGGCGGATCGCGCAAGCCAACTAATGGAAACACGATTCAGATACACGCGGTCAATCGACTCAGAGCTAGACCTCACCGCAGTTGCAGAGCATGCAAGTAGGCGAAGCGGAGTCGTGGCCCATAACGGTTGACTCATATCGAGGCGGCGAAGGGGTGCCGTCGAGTGTGCGTACCAAAATTGAATGTGATACTCGTGAAGTCGCGGGTGAGCGAACATTATATTTCCCTTTGGATAAAGGTGAAAGAGATGCAGTGCTCAATTTGAACGTACGTACCGCTGCGACAGTACCCTTGGGGTTGTGCAGGTAATATGTGTTCCATTCTTTCTCATCGAGTATTTGATCGCACAATTTGCGCGCGACTGCGGCTATTTCCTCAGGGGACTCGAAACCATGAGAACGGGCGGCCTCAAACAGGCTGTACTTTTCTGCACATTGCAGCGCTGACGTCACCATCTTGCTCCGGAAGGTTTGTTTTTGCTCCGCGAGCTTCGGGATATAGTTCAGCACCGTGACCGTCGAAACGCATGCTGCTGAATTGCGGTTCACTCACCAATCTACTCATAGTGTGATTCCAAAGAGATTCTGAAATCGAGTAGTTCCGAGTCAGTTGAATACTAGTTCCCGCCGAAATGGAAAGGACGACAAACCTGGGAACTGTTCGTTCTCGGCCGATGCTTGACTAAGGCATTCCTGTCCCCGCACTTCGATAGTACTATTGTCCCAGCCAAGACTCGGATTCTTGATAATATCTTCCACAAGCAGATCGAATGCGCGGTCGATATTGACTTTCTCATGTTCTGCAAGATCAGACTTGCGAATCTTCGGCTCCGTATCTCCGGCCAGAGCGCTTTGAGTCGATGATACTGTTACTAAGGATCCGTCGCTGGCAGTGGGGCCCGGGAGAGCCAGGGTGCTCGGGTGCATGTGGGGATTTCCTTGCACTTGGGTACTGGAGGCATGGTCAAGCGCTAGACTCGGAAATCCAAAAACTGTATCGCCGGAGGTCACCACGATATTGGCGGCGGCGGCGCCACTAGGAGCCGCAACGGGGGCGAGAAACATGTTACAATAGCAGTTTCCGGGCTGGATCTGCTCAGAGATTCAGAGTGTGCACAACGACGAGGTAGATTATTAGTCACCTGTCCAAGCGCGTGATTCTGACTATGAGTGGACCGGTTAGAGTCTGACATGGGCGGGTGAGTACGGGGAGTGAGATCAGAAGTGAGTAACTTGAGTGGAGATTCAAAATACGTTGGAATTTATAGGATCAGATTATGAACCGCAAATACGTGTACAGTGACGGAGAGGTAAGCCAGGCGCACGCACCATGAATCGAAATTCCCAGTTACCAGCACTACTAAGGAGCACTGACCCGCATTGAAGTCACCGAACCGCCGCTCTGGACCGCCACTTCGGCCTCGATTACAAGGGAAATTTTTACATGAAAAGAGTAAGTGATAAGAACACTGTGCCGCATTGAATGGGTAACGTACCATGTCGTCTTCGAGAAACGTCATATCAGTAGGTCGACGTAAAACTGGGGGAAGCCCGTCAGGTACAATCTGAGTCACTGGGATATTATTGAATGGGCCCTGTCACTAATCAGCAGTGTTGCCGCAACAGAACTTCGCGATCGTTTGTCAATACTTATACTAGCCTTGATCACGAGTGGCCGTGAAGTAATAAATGAAAAGCACTCAACCCGCATCAAGTATAGTCCATCTTTTTTGGCGGCCCAGAACCTTGGCAGTGATCAGCAGTTCCAGCAGATGCTCGCAGATGCTCGCAGAATCGACGAAGATGCTCGCAGAATCGACGAAGATGCTCGCAGAATCGACGCAGATGCTGGTAGATATGCCACGCGCATTTGTCAGCGTGTCGTGAACCGACCGAACCGTAACTTAGCTGGTTTTAATCATTCACAGTCTTGCGGGGATATAGTTGAGGCTAAGTGCCAGTGGGCTTTTGCTGCGAGGCGGGTTACCGTTGGCTCGGGGTGGTCGGTGGACTGCTCCAATTCTCACGAACGCGCAATGACCCGGCGGAGTCTGGAGATCTGGCACATGACGAGCGATGGCGCTTAGATCGGCCAGACACGCACCCAGTACAGCCAGACGAGCAGAGGCGAAGAACCGGACTGAGGGCAAGGATAGAGACCGGGAGTCGAGACGTGGGTCGACTTAGAGCGTGTGGAAAGGGTCCACGGGCCTCACTCACGTACACACAATTGATTTGCAATGCCCTGCGCGCATGCACACCGTGACGGACGATAACGCACGGTCGGACAGTGAGCAACTTGAAGGATGACGCGAGGACAGGCCGCTATCTCATTCATCCTCGCTCTCGCTCTCGCTTGTGTTGCGCCTGCTCACCTGCCGTTGCTCACCTGCCGTTGCTCACCTGCCGTTGCTCTCCCTTTACAGGATTTCCCTCCTCACCTCCTGGCTCCGTATTAATACTTATTTACAGTTACTACAGTATGTTCATGGCAAACTTATCTTCAAGGTTCTAACGTTCATTTCGTGTCAGGTCCAGCCTGCAGTAAAATTTGTCGTGAACCACCAAAACGTTCCCACAACTTATGTAAATCTCTGTTGATGTGCGCTTCACATGCGCCGTAGGGCTTTGATTGTTATTTCTCAGCAGCTTACTCCGTTACAATGAATCAAAAATTTATTCATCTACTGCCAACATGCACTAGTACTATGTGGCCAAAACCCTGCCAACAACGTGGAAAGGTAAGGGGAGGCAAGCCTGAACGCGCACTGGCATGTGCATCAGTCTGTGAGCACAGGGTGCAAGGGAGAGAGCGAGCGAGCTGGGCACCACGCGATCGTACTGGCATGCCTTCGTCTCGACGAGTCGTCGGGTAGTGATCCTGCACTTGAGCCATGTTGTCATAATCAACGTTTTGTCATGGCCCCGTCGCGCCGTCATTGTCATCGTCAAAAAAGCGATGCAGTGGGAGTAGTACACAGTGACATGTCGCATTGACATCAACGAGCCGTCGTATGATAGTGCCAGTGGTCCTACGGTTGGGCGTCATGTCGTTGAGGTTATCAGTGTCATGGGCGTCGCGCCATCGTTGTCGTGGTCAGGATGCCAGTGGGGTGGAGGGGGTGGCCACAGTAACATAGGCATCCGACACACGATTGTGATCGCATGGCGTCGTCGTTGTGGTGTGGCAGTGGAAATCATCGTTACACCGTGAAACCGGTTGGTGCTGGTCCAAGTCAGGGGACGGGTCTGGCTACACAACCTGAGGGATCGCGGATAACTGTGTTCTGAGTGCCAACTTGAAGCACGCGGCAGTATCCCGGTCCTCGCAGCAGTCATCGAGATAGGTGTGCCAGTGGGGCCATGTGCTCAAGCGATGAAAGATACACATTTTCAATAGTACAGTAAGTAATAGACGACTCAAACTTACATAACTTAAAACACTCGCTCTGGGATATAGAAATTTTCAGCGCCACCGGCCCGGGCATTTTGCAGGATACTTAGCGATTCGGATGGCAACCGCAGTGCCTGATATTACCGGATCATCCTCTCACTGGCAGCCACTCAAGGGAGAAAACCCGTGTTATTCGTCTCATATAGTACTACGACGCGGTGTGGCCAGTGTACATTGAACTCCAAAAGGTTAGAATTCATATCCGTTGAGAGCACCCAGGTCGAAATCGTCCCAGCCATCCAGGTCGACATAATCTTCCGCAACAGACTCTTCCTCAGACTCCGAGTCCAGCCCTGCCTCTGTGCCCAAGGGCCCTGACCCAACGCCACCGAGGTCCAACTCAGGATCACTGAGGTATTCCGAGTCACGGTCAGACTCGTCGACCTTGTTATCGGGATCGTTCGTGTGAGCTCCCGCCTTGTGTTTACTTGATTGAGACTGCTGAGTGGGCTGGCTTGAAGTAGCGTGAATCTCCGTGGAGTCTGAACGCATCAAAGTCGTCGACGTTCCATCCGCATGTGAATACGGGTGACCAATTCCCATTCCCCAATGGTAACGCATGATCATATCACGATCAGCGAAACTAGAGTGTAATGATTAGGTCGACTTGAAGTACAAATCAGGCTGAGACCCACCGATTGATATAGTAGTATTTCCAATCATCTGCGTCAGCTGCACAATGAGACATTGCAATCCTGTCAGGATGTAGCAGGCCGTCATCAAAAGAAGGGATGACATGACAACCCCTGAGCACGTCCGCTGGATCAACGAAACTAAATGCATGCTCGTCAGCCATCGGTAAAAACTTGACAATGTCTAGAACGCATTGTTCCCATCCCATAGCTGTGGTACAATCTTGTACGGTTTCAAACCATCGTACCCAGAGGAACTCGACTCGACGTGAGCGAAAATCGTTTGAGCCAGGTCCGGTGTATACGACATTGGCGTGGAAAACTCCTAACACCCTTGCATATCGAAATGGGTGATTGTTGCCATTCGAGTCATGGTCTTGATTGGACAATACCATGATGTCGCGATGATCGGTACGAGGATTGATTGTGTCGTATTCTCGCTGAAGGTCATAAGTTGTATAGTTAACGCGAAGTAGACAATGTCGATAGATCCTGTTTCCGGTGAACAGGACGTGATTCAAATGGGATAGACGATCTGTGTCGGCATTTGCCAATGAAAGGTCCATAGTAGTGACCGCGTCACGCGCTGCGGCAGTGTGTCCTGGAGTACTTTCTTGGTGGACGGCTGCTATACGGGGGAGAATGTGGGCCTTTAGCCTCAAAACAAAATCCTAGGGTTTTCTATGGTTCAGTGGACTATGTGAAAATATAAAAGTACCGACTCTAGTGGCAGGATCCCCAATGTTAGTTTGTACAAATATTGAGAGATCTTCAGGGAAATTCTGAGACCGACCAATGACATGATGTTGCTCAGGATCATTTGGTACTGGATCCGCAAGATGAAGGGCATCACGTTTCATCCGAATCCATCGGATGTGAGCTTGCCGCCGCTCGATTGAGGCAAGCTGTGGTACGTAAGATTTTCGGTTGGTTCGTATGAACCGACCTTTGCTTGTGCGGTGTTCAAGTTCTCCCTGCATGGATAATTCAATGTATGGTAGTATAGTACAAGAAAAGTATGGACATACAGATTGAGTGGAGTACGAATCCGTCGTACCATACATTCTGATGTGTGACGGATAATCGGCTAGGGCGTGGAGCTTGTAGGTTTGAAGGTTAAGGGATTTGGGTTGTCGTGTCTGTGAATGCTGGTTGGTTCCTTGCGATTGGTTTGCTTTTCCATGAGATTGTTGTGCTTGCCGTCGGAGTCGAGCCCCAGCCTCGCGATGCAACTCCTTTGTTGCAAAGCTCGGGCACGTATCAGACGAAAAGAAGCGGACACGATCGCCGAGGTCCTTCATCACCCCCTCTAAAATATGGAGTGTCTTGTCGGTGTGCAGACGCAACTTGGCGAGACCGTGCCAATGACAGAGGACGAAAAGTAGCCGCAAGACCTGCGCGTTGTGAGGGTCTGGGAACAGTCCAGCGAAAACTGGAATAGAACACTTTGCGGAAATCTCAGTCGGAAAAAGAGACTCGGAGACGACAGAAAGCAAAACAGAATACTGACCTGCAATATGTCTTCAAAATCTCGCGCAGCAAGTCTCTTCATCTCTGAGACATTCTTACGAAAACGCCTAATCGTGTCACGACCAAAGGTCGGCACTTGACGAAAGCTTTACATACTACTGGTCAATTTTCTAAAGAACTTTGTCACAGCGGAGCCTCTTACCGACGATCGAGTTCAGCCAGCATGGGCCCCTTTAAACTATCCACCATGCGAAGCAGATGGACAAAAACCGCTTTCCAAACACCCAACTCGAATTCGTGGAGCAAGTCAACGACTAGCATAAGGAAGAAATCAAAACCTTTGGGACCAAGCCTTTTCGAGAACGCATTCTAGATGACAAGGGACATGACATCTCTACCTTACATAGTAGTAGCCCACAAACACATACCGTAGTCGGGACCAGAGATTCTGGTTTCAGTAGTGCTTCTACTTGAGGAGTATTGATGACATATTGATCCTCGTAAATCAACCGGCGCGCCGAAGAAATCTTGGAGCGTCTTTCCACTGTATCGTGCCGAGATAAAGTACCACGTTGTAACATGTCATTTGTAGTCGCTACCTCCGGCACTTTCTCCTTGGGAATGAGGCAGCGTGGGCATGGGCATCCGCCAAGATTGCGAACATTGGCTATGAGTACCCTATGGACCGAGTGAGCTCAAACATGTTTTCGATAACGACATAATAGATACATACTTTTCGGGGTAGTCCGCTGAGTATGTAAAGATCCGGGGAAATAGACGTCTCTTGATACCGTCTCCGCATACGAGCACCATGCCATGTTCATACGCTTCAAGAAATTTGTCATCCAAGAGATCACTCCACTGTGCGTGAAAGAGTTCTCTGTGACAGTGAGTAAAGAAATAATCGCCGGGCAGCTTATCACCTCCACTATGTTCCATTACAAAATCCCTGAATTCGTCAGGTAGCTGAATACGAATACAATGAGATCTGAATATTGCCAATCAGTGACACTTACTGTCTGAAAATACGCTGCGTGTGAACAGAGGTTTTCACTTGGAGCACATCGCTTATACTTTGATTCGTTGCCGAAATGAACGTAAAGCGGCCATAATTTTGCATCGCCGAAAGACGTTAGCTGGGTAGCATCCGACCAAAACATCAGAGCTACAATTCGTCGAGGCAAGGCAGAATCACTAGTAGAGGGATCTAGAGGGATCTCCTGCAGCTGCCGGTGTGCTGTAACGAATGCTTCGGAATGAAAGAGTTCCCCGTAGACACCCATGTCGACTGCCATATGCGAATGCTTCCATCGCAGCAGGTAAGGCTCGAAGCGGAATGATCTGCAGCGTGAAGGGTCCGAGAGTACTTCATGAATTATTGAATACAGAGAGCGACGATAAAATCCTGAGATAGTATAGTCTCTTGGACCCGGATGTAGTGAGCGTCGGGGAAACGGAACAGAGATGGTGATACTTCGCTGCAGCCAGCCATCGCCCTCAGGTAACCAGTCTTGTGGGTCAATCTCCCCATGATTCGGAGGTACTGAATGAGAGGCACCACGGATGCCAGAGCGGCCGAGTTCACGGTCAATTGCAGACCAATTAGTGTGGCACAGATCTTCGGGCCGGAAGTCTGGACTCGCAATAATCTCTAGGAGGCCGTCAAAGCCTTTTTTGGACTTCTTAACACCGCGATTCCAGAACCAATCCCCAATACGCCACGAATTTTCGTTAGGATATGGATGGAAAGGATTTCCCTGATTGGGGGGTGGGGACTCGACAGCTTCAACCTGGACTGGGCCCACCTCAACTCCTGAAAGCAGGTCGCCCATAGTACTCTGATATTCGGGATCGTGGATGGGAATTGATCCTTCGTCGTATAGACGAAATAAACCAAATGAATTTGGTTGAGTGACCAAGGCGGGAAGTTGTGGCTTTGCGGGTGGTTGGGTAATTTGAGCACTGGCCGAGCAGGATGCAGCCAGTGAGGTTGTTGAAGAGCCTGAGTCGAGGACTAGTACGTCACTGTTTGCTTCCAGTGGGGCCACTGCGATTGGCGGAGGTAACGGGAGCGGAGGCTCTGGGAGCATATCCCGAAACCGTTTTGGAAGCCGGTTAGATCGCCTGCCCCTACGAATCGACAAGGGTAATGCGTCAGAATCATCCTATGCTCGTGTCAGTAACTTGTGTTAACAACGAGGATGGTACATGTGCGTACTGCATTGTCTGAGTCCTGCCCCAAACTTGTGCGTGCTTCTTTCTGACGTCGAATTGGGGGCGCTAGTGTGGACTGTGTTGTAACAGCCAGTGACTCGGAGTTCAGTGGTACATCTGATCAACAGTAAAAACTGAGCCGTTGTCTGAGCCTGAGAGTATGGATTGCGCACCTTCGATAGCATGGATTGTAGTAGCCTCATGCATATTCGAGCCTAGAACCTCAGACGTGGACGGATTACCATCGTTTGACAAGTCTCTGTCTTGCAAACGGCGCCTCTTCGCCTGGTAGACTTCCCTTGCTTGTCGGAGGGCGTTTGCCAAACGTTTCTTGCCCCTCTGGCAATTCTTCTTATGTCTGGTGAGAGCCCCAGCACTGTCAGAAAAGTGGCCGCAGACGCATCTTTGCTCGGAACTGGTCGAAAACATGAGCCAGTGGAGTGTCCCAACCTGAGTGAGAGTCACGAAGCCTGAGTCTGCTGATACCGCCGGTCAGTACCCCAAGTCCTAGGTCGTTGGTGACTCGGACACTTGAACGCTGTTGGGGAATTATTTATTCTATTCTATTACTTGATGAGTCGAACTGAGAGAGACTCGGAGACCGTGACATTATGTCATAGATCATGCCAACTTGGGCCCGGAGATGCGGAAAACCACAAAGATTTGCTGCCAGTGAGTCAACCAATATTATTATAAAACGATAACTTGAATCGTATCCTGTTTGAACCTGCAAAGTTCTTACCGGGAGCTTAGGAGCTTGCCGGTAACGGGCATTGGGTATAAATTGTTTGATTACGAGTTCTCCCTAAGTAACTACCATCCTCTTTTTTCCAACGGTGTTATGCGTAATTCCCGACATGTTGGCTAACACCAACTGAGCTGAAGTTATCGCTTGACTCGGAGCTCAGGCAGTAGTGATTGTAAAAGATAGCGAAAACGAGTAGCGGTGATCTGACTCGGAGTCGGCGGTTACATTGATGCGGCTGCATTGCAATGCTGAAGTGGAAATGTGGAAGCAAGGAGCCACTGCCAGTGGCAACAGGTCGGAGGATCTGACAGTACAATTGTTCTCAGGACTGCTATTCAAATTAGCGAAAGGAGGCCAGATCGAGCAGATCGAGCAGAATCAAGCAGATTCGCAAAGATCGAGCAGACTCGGGAAGTGTCAGAGAGAGTCTGATGACCCCGGTGAACATGACAGGAAGATTGGGCAGACTCGGGAAGATTAAGCAGAATCGGGAAGATTAAGCAGAATCAGGAAGATTAAGCAGAATCGGGAAGATTAAGCAGAATCAGGAAGATTAAGCAGAATCGGGAAGATTAAGCAGAATCAGGAAGATTAAGCAGAATCGGGAAGATTGAGCAGAATCGGGAAGATTGGGCAGAGAACGTGCTAAACGTAATAGAAATAATGTTGCGGAGTCTAGATCCGGGCCATGAATCTGTCTAGAGAGTCTGAGATTACTAAAAAAACTCGCTGAGGGCCTGTGGCCAGTGATTCAGAACTTAAACAAGCGACTGCCAGTTCATATTGAACATTTCGTGCAGTTCAAGGCTTCCGAATCCATCAACCAAGAAGTTTGCATTGATTGAGAACTGCTGGCCCATCATGATCCTGGATGATGGTGGCCTGCTCCGAGTCCTCACTAAGGTTTGTCCGGTGGACGCTCTTTGACAAAGTTCAGCTCTTAGTCAGCGGCGAGTGAATTTGGTGCTGTGGTTTTCACCGCCAGGTCCAGGCAGCTACAAGTACATATTGAGTGATTGAATCAGGTTCGTCATAGTACGGATATCCCACCTTCCACCGTCATCATGTCTGTACATAGCTCTGCATCCACCTCATCTCCTTTTGCCTATTCTCCTAGGGTTTCTGTCTCGCAATATCCCTACGACTCATACCCAAATTCCTCCGCCGCTTCCAACAGAAAACGGGGCCACCTTTCCAAGAGCAAGAAAGGATCGAATGCATCTGTAGGTGTTCCGAGCCAAGTTACCCTCAGTGACTTGTATTTACTTGTATCATAAGCTCGAAGATGATAGTGACTCGGAGCGAACCTCTGAAGTAAAGAAATACATGGATACGCAAATGCTTCACCTCGCTCGACAAAGTCGAGATGCATATAACGCAAAAATTCAATACCAGCGTCTCCGTCTGCAAGAGTTGGAGATGATGCGATGCTTTACGGAAGACGAGTTAGCAGAGAGTGAGGTTTCCCTCAGGCAGGTCGAGCGTCGGCTTGGCCAGATCCGCAAACGGCTGTATGCCAACGGTGGTATACCAGGTATCGACCAGTGTCGCACGCAGTGGTCCGGTCTCTTCCGAGTCGATGGCTCCTCCTGCGCTGGCTCTGCTTGTGACCAGCCCAACACTGGGTCTAGTGACGAGGATTCTGACTCGGATTGTTCTCAACTATTACGATAGCATTTTCCCTCCCTCGTCGTGATGAACTGTATCACAGTACAAATACCACAGTGTGTACAGATCCAATCATTCCCTGTTGTGTTACTATGTTTTTATTACCGAAATTAAATTATTAGTGTACCAGATTGCGTTCCTCAAAACTTACAGCTCGAGGCGTTACTAGATACGATACTAGGGCGATCCCAACTCGGAGTCGGATAGATATTGTGCATAGTCTCTGCAGACAGGACAACAAACAGCCTGACCTCTCGACTCATATCGTACCAGTGCCAGCCTTGAAGCTTGAAGTCCGAGTCTCGGCTACCACTAGGTGCCAGTTTGTATACAAGTGACACACTCTTCCGCCGAGTCCCTCGAGTGCCACCACGACATGACGACTACCACCTGCTCGCCCTCGTTCACCGTGATGGTGTGGTGTGACCGCCGTAAATATTCGTTCCTCCGAGAGCGCGCGTTGTGTCCCACCACTGTCGCGTGGTTAATTCCGAGTCGGACCAGAATCGTACCCCACTCACCCCACTCGCCCTCGCCCCAGCCACGCCTGATTATGTCAACTTGAACCGTGACTGAACAGTTAAACTAAGTTTTTCACTTGTACTGGTGATTACCAGGCAATGCATCAACTGCTAAACTTGAAGGTCTTGTATGCAAGGTATAATGCCGCAGAAACGTATCCTCGTAACACTCGATAACAAATAATTATAAGTCCTTATCAAATCAAAATAATCTTATAAGTTATAACTGACGAGCCACAAATATCCCACCTATAAGCGTTTATATGTACCATGATTCGATGCCGCCACCAGCGACTAGAAGCTTGAACGTCACGGCTGGAATGCTCAATCATAAGTTCCATGTCCTGAGTCCACACACATATTTCGTTCGCATCTAACAATCTTACGCCCTTCTCGCGCTTTTAATATGGTTGCCATTCGAGTGCTTCGTCGGACTTGACCAAGGCGGCGTACACCGATAATGCTATAGGAGAGCAATATAGCATCGCAGACATTGCCATTACGCCATTCCTTGGTCGCTTGATAGTCGCTTCTTCGAACGACTTGGGCAAGTTTCCGGCTAGAATGGGTGGTGAATTCCTCAACTTGAAAGCGTTGAGCAATGAAAAGTATGCCAAATTCAGCGTCTACACCGAGCGCCTCTTCGCTCGTCCGAGCTATCGCGCTACCTTCGATGAGGTGCGTCGTTTTGTTGACAAATTGTAGGGGAGATAGGTCAATTTTCCAGATTACATAAATGATCCGATGCAGGAGTATATCAAAGCTTCCGATTATGCAGAGCGATGGGTTCGACCCCAGTAGGTGATGGAATCCCCGACGATCGGAGGAATGTAGCTTCTGTGAAAGACAAACCTGTACACTTATGAGTATTGATTATCGCGTGTTGTACTTGCCTCCGACGAAAATTGGGTTTGGAGCACAAATATAACAAGCTGTGCGGAGACTGTACGAACATGTTGACCACAGGTCAAAGATCGATAGGGCGCACTAGTGGCTAACCGTGAGATCAACCCTGAGCGGGGACACTGCCCTCGGTAAACACGGTACACCTGCCTTAAGGTGCTTGAGATTTCGAAACTGTTGTTAATGTCGTCCATATACCAAGTCGTTCCCATTGTGCGGCGAGAAACCGAATTCTGAATATTCGACGGGCACTTCATCCTCATGACCACCAGGACACAATAATAAGTACGCGTGATCGACCGACTTGGCTTCTGGATCGCACTGTCCAAAGCTTGTCGGACAACTGGTAATCTCGGCACGAAGGTGTAGAACTAGGAATGTGAGTACTAGCGGGAGGCGCGGGAGGCAGATATAATGATACTAATGAAAAAGTGACGAGTTGCCGTGAAGGCTGGCCATGATTAATGCCTGACGAAAACATTTTACTTATATTGTTACTGAATGCTTAGCGCTTAATCATGAACCCGAAATCTCCCCGGGAGTCGGGGACTGGCGCGATAGCGCCGCTACGATAACAGAAGCCCGATATGATGTAAATGGACACTTAGCTTGAGAAATTAACCCGCGACCGGGGCGTGCAAACTTTGCGATTCCCCACCACTTTGTACATTTTACCCGACGCTGATGTGGGCCGACCCGGACCTAGACCTGTCTGCTCGCTGGCGCACTGTGGTCGTTGTCGAGTGCAGCTGCCCAAAGTCAAAGATACAGCACCCGCAAGAGGTGGAAACTCGAGGACGACGACGCGTTCATCGCTTGCGCACATGGCCCCACTGGCACACCTATCTCGATGACTGCTGCGAGGACCGGGATACTGCCGCGTGCTTCAAGTTGGCACTCAGAACACA
>JBBPOJ010001365.1:0-14195 GCA_038091395.1 Leccinum rimulosum | reverse complement strand
CCGTGACTTCTTTGAAAACGCCGACAAAGTCGTCCGTGACAGGAACGCCGTGAGTAGAAATTTATTTACCCGTTGCTTGGCGAACTCCCCCGGGATATCCTCGTACGTGAAAGATTAGGTATCCTTCGTTAACGGCTTTCCATACAACCGCATGACGGGCCCAATCCAAACTGTCCCCGACGTGTGAATTTGTAGTCGACCGACAATGATATTGTTGCTGGCAACCGCCAACCTGCTGATTAGTTGGGACGGGATATCGGCAATTAGCTAGATAAAAGGAGTCAGTATATTATAGTCCTTCGGTAAACTGTTTGTCGTCGAGCAGCGTGACAGCGTTGACGATCTTGTTCTTAGTTTGAAGCCGAATGGGGACTGATGCGGCGGGTTAGATAGACATGGGCTCGCCGTGCTATGTGCTTACCTTCTTCAAATACTATGCCTTTCTGAACGTACTCGCAGTACAATCGGTCTAGTTCCCGATGCCAAAAAACGGGTGAGCGAGGCCGAAGCTGCTCCACGGTTAGGTGACAAAGTCGTCCGTGACAGGAACGCCGTGAGTAGAAATTTATTTACCCGTTGCTTGGCAAACTCCCCCGGGATATCCTCGCACGTGTGAAAGATTGGGTATCCTTCGTTAACGTGCTGATTAGGTGGGACAGGATACCGACAATTAGCTGGATAAAAGGGGTCAGTATATTATACTAACGTGCGATGGAAATAATGTACAAAAGTAACTATTCCTTCGGTAAATTGTTTGTCGTCGAGCAGCGTGACAGCGTTGACGATCTTGTTCTTAGTTTGAAGCCGAATGGGGACTGATGCGGCGGGTTAGATAGACATGGGCTCGCCGTGCTATGTGCTTACCTTCTTCAAATACTATACGTGGATGAACGCGATCGGAGAAGGTGGGTATCCGAAGCTTGGTGTGCATTGAAGAACGCGATCTCGTTTGGCATCAGGAGAATTGGCGCGTATTGCTCGACGCGCTCGAGGGTGGTGATATCATTCCCGTGGAGAGACAGGACGATGTCCGGAGTAATCGAAGAAATCGACAGTCCCCAAGGATTCTGGTAGTTTTGTTTATCGAGCTTCTTGCCCAGTGAATGCATCTTGTATTTGGTGAGATCGAGGTCACTGGAATGGGCGAAGCGCCGGTTCTCGGTGGCGTTGGTAGTGCCAGCGATCGCATCGCCGGCTGATGCTCGAGTCCGTACGTTATCTTCGTTCTCGCGTAGCTATGCTGTTCGTCTGAGGTCGACGTCCATTGCTCGAACTGCTCCTCATAAGAGGACCAACAATGATCTTGCTCTATGTTCCCAAAGAGCCTCCCGCTTCCTCGATGTGGTCGATCCGCAAACACTCGTTCATGTCCTTTTTTCTTTCTTTCTTTTTCCAGCTGCTCGACTTCGAGACGCATCAGTCTGTCCTTGCTGAAGTCCTCCATGTCCTAGACCTGGGGCATCAGCGATAGAGGGAACGATAAAGGAACCAGGACGCACCACGATCGATACCTTGTACCCGCCGCGCTTTGACTCCTCCTTCTTTTCTTTCAGTACGCTCGGCAAACTGGACGAACTCGCGCGCAGCTTGCTCATCGGGGGCTCTGGGTTGATCACGCGTAGAGCATCGTGGAGCGCCGTAGCGAGGGTGCTCAAGCGGATATGCACGAGCTCGGCAGAGGAGGGCTAGACGGTTGTGGTGTCGTAGGACGAGGCTGCTCGAACCGGAGAGGCGGACTTGTCAGAGTGGGCAGAGGGCTTGTCGATGAATGAGAAGGTCTCCTTGGCATGGTCTACACGGAGGCGGAGTTCGCCGCGGCGTGCGTGGTAGCTCATGAGGTAGACTTCGACTTGTTCGGGGCCAAAGTCGTTGAGGGGCTTGACGAGGTCGAGGAGGGTGCTCACTTTGAGGGTATTGTGGACCTGGGAAAGCTGGGAGAGCTAGGAAAGGAGGCGAGAGCGTAAGACGCGGGAAAGGAGAGGCGGTAGCAAGCGTATGGGGAGTCACTAGTACATAGTGAGGAGAGGATGCGCACTGTGGATGTGCAGCGGGTAAGGGGGTGGAACGAATCCTTGAGAAGGTCGTAGAGGATCTTGATCAGGGCTGGGGAGATACGGAGGACGTCTCTCGAAAGCTGGAGAAGATGAGTGAGAGTGTGTTGGTTGAAAGATGGCGACTTACAGCATCTTTGAGGAGATCGACGCGGGTAGGCGCCTTGGATAGCCCAGGCGGGCGATGAGTTTGCAGCGTGCGTCGTCTTGTCGGCATGCTACCCGACTGGGACTGGGACTGCGAAACGGTATGTTTCATCGTTGGATCTACCGCCGACGACGGCGTAATATCGACCCCAGGTTGTGGCGTGGTAGAGGGAGTTGCCGCTGGTGAGGGATATCTTGGAGAGCTTGTGCCATCATGGCTGGGCGGGTGGTGCCCTTTTGGCCGTGGCGAGGACATTGTGGACATCCTCGACCAAGCGGAATGCCTCTTGCCACCAGAGCTCGAGCTCAACGGAGGTGTTGAGTTGGGCAAAGCGAGTGTCGAAGTGGTGCTGGAGGATGTCCGGGGCCGATAATTTGATGGCGTGGGCCTGGTGGGCATACTTAGCGACGTTAGCAAGGTGAAGACGAAGTGTTTCGCACCCGCGACAAAACTCGATCTTGCGCTAGTGCTTGAGACAGAAGGGGAAGGCCTGCCGTACGACTTGCTGAGGGAGGGGTCAGGGATTCGAACAGGACGGGAGGGCAGGGGGCACTCGCCTGGTAAATGGCCTCGAGAAGGGCGTTATTTATTTATCTTGAGAGAGGTGTGGTAGGTGATGAGTGCTCTATGGGTGCGATCCCTCTCTGATCGCCACTAA
Source organism: Leccinum rimulosum (assembly GCA_038091395.1). NCBI lineage: Eukaryota > Fungi > Basidiomycota > Agaricomycetes > Boletales > Boletaceae > Leccinum > Leccinum rimulosum. The sequence continues at coordinate 11,338 of JBBPOJ010001365.1, read as the reverse complement.
CATCGCCAAGGGGAATGCGCTCTGGAGTCTCGATGACCTCGAGATCGTCGACATCTAGGGCGACTGCATCATGATGGTCAGCCTGCCAGTGCTGCTAACCGGCAAGTACCTTGGCGTCTACAAGAGGGAGGAAGCGGTGAATGGCGAGTTCGATGGGTTCCTTGGCTGCCCCGGGCCTGCTCTTGTGCGTGTCTACGCATAGCTTCATGAAGCGGATGAGGATGGACTCGAGCGCGGTGAATGTAGTAGTCTGGGTTCTGGGTAGTCTCGTTTCTGGAGCGTTTTTCGTTCTGAAAAGTTAAACTCCGCCCGCAACGCTCCGAACGTATGGGAACGAGACCGTCGGCACTGCTCGGCACGACAAGTGCGGAGTCTCAATCGCTACACGTTGCACGGCATGATGCGCCGCGGCAGCGTCTGTGTCGACGACCCGCTAATCGCCAAGATCAAGCACTGGAAATTCAGCCTCGGTGTGATGCGGTGATGTTCCTCTCACTCTCAGTTTGTGTCCTATTAGAATCTTCAAGTCTAGGGTTTCTGTAATACATAGTAGTTGATGTTAATCTAATCATTGGGCTTGTTTTTATATCGTCGGCGGGCGAGATCGTGATGCTGATAGCGAGTACTCCTTCGCGTGTCCGCAAGGGAGTCTGTAAGATTTGAGATATTTACAGACGAGTCGTAACGTAACTAGGAGCTGAAGCGGGGAGTCATTGCGAGCTCGCTAGAGTTGTCTGGGACTCTGAGTGCGCGCGCGCAACTGCATTGAAATAAAAGGCTCGATTGATGTTAATAATTCGGATTTTTTTCTATAAATATTTAGCACCCCGGGCCGAAGAATTCAAAGAGTCCTTCAACGCGCCTTGAACATTTACTTGCCATGTGCTGGCCTGCATCGCGTTGTTGTGCCAAGAAACAACACCTTGCCAATCTTTTTCCCTGTATGAATGAGGCAAAGTCTCGATCTGCCGTCGAATCGTCAGAAGTTCACTGACCTCGACTGACCCCCATAATTCTACTTATTTCCCTAGTCTCCATATTCCGTCTTTGACCATAGCTAGTCCTCTCGTTTGGCGAGCTTCCATAAAGTTACCAAGCAGTTCGATAGTGCGATAGTAACCCAGGGCAAGCCTAAGCATCGTCTTTATACGGTCCAGTGGTAGCCGCAAACCCTAAAAAAGTCTCATTACCTTACAATGGTCCTTCATCTGTTCTGCTTGTTGCTACTACACACTCATCATTGGTGGTATTAGCTCGTCCTCTGCAGTGACTAATACTCAAGAGTTAGGAAGAAGGAAAGGCCAGAGGAATGGATGTACCTAGTCTTGGAATCTCCGTCCTGGTCCCCGGCGTCGTTTCTTCCCGTACAGAAAGTAATCTGACAACACATACTCACTGTCTTGTTTCAAGACAGGCGTTGACCCACGTAGCAAGCGATTTCAACGCCGCGCTACGGCTTGGCGTTCCTATGATTGATCTGAGCATGACCCATCATCATACGATGACCATGGACTCACTAATGACTTCTATCCATCAACAACAGACTCTTGGAGTTGGCGAAAACCCCAGTTGCAAGTTCTCGAAGGCTGTTGTCAAGGGCAACTACCATCTTAAATTGACCTGGAAGGCTCGGAGACCATCGATAATGACATTGCGACGGGGAGTGAAAGAAATCCGGTCTTCAGACAGCTGCAGTGCCATGAGCATCGATGCAATGTACTTAGAAATATACGCCTGTGAAGAGAGTGAGAGGTGGACAAACAAGACGACAAACTCGTATCGCACCGCTGATGCAACACCGACTTCAGGACCCGCGTTGATGTAGACACCATAGTGCATTTCGCGAGAGATGGTAGAACCGAGAGTGTTGAGTGCTCATAGCACTACCTCAAAGCAAGAATATTGTCGGCTGTCACTTCGAGACTGACGAAGACACAGACGTCATCGCGGAATATTGGCGTTTTGCGATCTGAGAAGTCAGAGGCGAGTTCGATGTTCCTTGAAGATGGCACGCGTCGCCAAAGTAGAGTGATAACTTGTACCGCAAGCACAGAACACGATGCGACAACCATGACGAATAATGTGGAGGTAAGATCGAAGACAACTGCCGGGAACAAATTTGTAGTCGTCAAAGTTCGCACGTCCACGCATGGTGTTCACGACAGACTCCAGCTGTTCGTAAATCTCCTTCTGGAAGAAGTGATCAAACTTACCCTTCATTATCACAGCAATTTCATTATCCAGAGTCTCGATGCTAAGCGTCGCAGGGGTATCGGGTTGGCCCTCGTTGCGGCGGATGCGGTGGATATGGAGTTGTACATCAGCAATGTGTGCAATGTCATCGTCTTCAAGGTAAAGAACACGCTTAGTGTGCTCGACGATGGCAGATGCATCCGAAGCAATGAAGAGCTCGATGGGCTGAGGAGTCCCGTCCTTGGAAATGAAGTTTCGAGATTGTCTGCGAGAGATCTTGGGGTCCACGATAGGCGGTGCCAGATGAGAGGTGGTGGACGTGGCCCGAGGTTGGACGTTGAACTATGTTTCGGTGAGCATTCATAACAATGGTGAGATCAACAACTATGCTTACGGCTGTCGACAGCCTTGGTATCGGCGTCCGTACCAACGAATTCGACATCAGCAAAGTCAACGAGTCTCTTATCGGTCTTAACATCGATAAGCAGAGGAGAACCACGGCGAGTGGTGACGATCTCATTGGGGAAGTGAACGGACTTGAAGACAAAAGGAGCCCTCCAGCTCCTTAAAAACAGTCTTGATCAATACAATGAACGTAATGCGCTTGTCGGGCGGCGAGTCCCAGACGTATTGTGAGGATAACGACAGCCGCTTAGGTACCAGTGTCCGACTCAAACTTGTACCCGTGTCTCTGCAGAACTTGCCTGATGGCAGCGGTGTTGGTAACAATAGAGTTGTGTTCAACGACGTTGATCGATGCGGGTGTCCTGACGGCTGAAGGTCGAGGGCTTGTCTCGCGAGGATGATGGCCTCATCGAGGTCCGTCATGTCTCCAAGCTGCTCGTAACGAGTGCAGAGATAGGATGCGACGTTATTCAACGACGTTGATTGATCCGGGTGCCCTGACGGACAAAGGTCGAGGGCTTTGCTCGCAAGGATGAGGGCCTCATTGAGGTCCGTCATGTCTCCAAGCTGGTCGAAACGAGTGGAGAGATAGTTTGCGACGTTGTTTAATGAAGTTGATCGATCCGGGTGCCCTGACGGGTGAAGGTCGAGGGCTTGTCTCCCGAGGATGATGGCCTCATTGAGGTCCGTCATATCTCCAAGCTGCTGATAACGAGTGGAGAGATAGAGTGCTACATTGCTCAATGACGTTGATCGATCCGGGTGCTCTTCTCGGTTGCGCATCGGGTGCCCGGGATGGTGAATTGGAAAAGAAAACTTGATCCTCGTCTTTGTTGTTGGGTTTGCATTGTATGAGTGCTTGTGGGAGAGGAGGAGGAGGAGGAGGAGGAGGAAAAGCTGAGCGTTGCGCCCGAGGAGAATTGAATTCCTCCGTACAGTCCCGCTCTGCTAGACATCTTAGAGAACTTCTATGGGTTCGTCTGCGGGTTGCGAGCAGGAGCTGGGCACAAAGGGCGGCCTTGTGGGCTTGTCAGCCAGAATGAGACGAGGACAGCATCAGCAAATCAAGGAGCAACTGTCCAGTGCTGGACAGCACTGGACAGTATCATAGTGCTTATAGCGAGGGTCCAACTAGACAGCACTTTGACAGTGCTCCTACAGTGTCTCATAGTTTGGGCAAAAATAATACCTATATAAGAGTGTCTCATAGCATGGGTACAAATGTTGTGTTATCATAGTGTTTTCATAGTATTCTTCTAGTGTTGTCATAATGTTGTACTAGCATGTTGTAGTAGTTGTAAAATCCCATAGCATTGGTGAAAATGATATACCATCAAAATGTTTGACAGCAGTTGGAAAATGACACTTAATGTGAAAGCATACTATTTATAAAGGTCTTTCATAGCATAATTGAACTTTACATAGTTTGTCAGATTCTGGGATAGCTTTGATGGAATTAAGGCAAGCAAGAGGGTGGTTACCAAACCTTACCAGCTTGCACTCTTATTCACATCATCAGATCAATCAATCCAATCAACCATTACAACAAAATACAAAGCACAGAACAAATGAATATCAAGACCATTCAAGGAGAGTAAAACAAGAATAGTATAAACCCAGTCGGGCCAAGAAACAGGCCGAGAAAAAAGCACGAGGTGAGCAGCGGCATCATGTCAATTGTCAAAGTAATTGCAAGCCCTGCCTCTCCATCCACGCCCTGCCTTAATTCAATTTTTATCCATAAACGGATCACTTATCAATAATTTAGCTTGTTCATCATCCAATCATCCAATTGAACAAGGTAGAGTGACGGACCAAGAACCAGAGCAGTGAGACCGACCAAAAGAAAGTGTGGGAGGGAAAGCAAATTGAGCGACAGCATGTTGGTTGTCAGAATAATTGCAAGTCCCGCCTTGCTGTGTCCACGACCTGCAATTCATCATCACCTTTTTATCCACAAACGCGTCACTCACTGATTATGTTGTTCATCATCCAATCGAGCAAGGTAGAGAGACGAACCGAGAACCAGAGCGGGAGACGGACAGAGAGAAAATATGAAAGCCAGAGCGGCGAACCGATTGTCGAAGTGATTGCAAGTCCTGCCTTGCTGTATCCACAACCTACTTTTCATCATCACCTTTTTATCCATAACCGCGTCACTCGTCAATTACGTTGTTCGAGCGAGGTAGAGACGGACCGAGAGAAAGTATGAGAGCCAGAGCAGTGAATCGATTGCGGGAGTAATTGCAAGTCCTACCTTGCTGTATCCACGACCTACCTTTCATCATATCACTATTTTATCCACAAACGCGTCACTCACTGCCTGATCCCGGGCCGTGCGGCGACGACGGTCCCGTAGGAATGCGCGGCGATGACGACACGCTGGATCGCAGCGACAGTCGCGTCGCGCGAGAGGGGCGGAGACGTGATGCGTGAGCTGATGGGGAGAAATTCAGGCACGACGATGCCTGCGCCTGAAGGCTGTGACGCGAGTTCCGCCAGGAATGCGGGGTATAAACCGATCTGGAAGAATAAAAGATCGCATCAAGAGCAGTGTGAGAGAACTCCAGAAGAGGATAGAGCTAATACGTATGCCAACTCCGTTAAGGAAACATTGAATTCTCTTCAGGCGAGCGGTGCCACGGGCCGGTACCAGTAGGAGAAGCCCTCGATGTTGGAAGGGTGCGAAAATAGGGTAAACGGGCGAGGCGGGAACGACTAGAACAGTCTCTTGTCGCTGTAATGACGGAATCCGAGTGCGTATAGTCTAAGGTACACAAAATCGACGACGCCGACAATCTGGATGATAACGTCGTAAGTTAAAGCAAGCAACCACGTTTGAACTTTTGCACGGCTGGACGCACCATATACCATACCAACGGCCGATGCAACATACGTACTGGATCGAGCGTCAGCCTCATGCACGGCGTGTCCTTGTTATATCCCTCCGGTAGCGTCCGTCCAAGCGCGATCTCGACAACGGTCAAGTACTCCGCAATCTCCTCCTTCCACACCTCACACCCGGCGTTCATCGGTGTCGAAAACAGCGCCCATAAAAGCCATTCCATGATGTTGTCCCTCTGATTGCGTTGTTAGACCGGACAGAGAGAAATTAGGAGAGCCAGATGCGAACCGATCGCTGCAGTAATTGCAACAAGTCCTGCCTGTATCCACGACCTGCCTTTCAACATCACCTTTTTATCCAATAGACGCGTCACTCACCGATTACGTTGTTCGAGCGAGGTAGAGACGGACCGAGAGAGAGTATGAGAGCCAGAGCGAATGAACGACGGCGAACCGATTGCCGGAGTAATTGCAAGTCCTGCCTAAGGTGCTGTATCCACGACTCGCCTTTCATCATCTCTATTTTATCCACAAACGCGTCACTCACCGATTACGTTGTTCGGGCGAGGGAGAGACGGACCGGGAGAACGTATGAGAGCCAGAACGGCGAACCGATTGCCGGAGTAATTATAAGTCATGCCTTGCTGTATCCACGACTCGCCTTTCATCACCATTTTATCCACAAATTTTTGCGTCACTCACCGATTACGTTGTTCGTAATCTGATCGAGCAAAGTATAGAGACGCACCGACAGAAAGTATGAGAGCCAGACTCTGCGGATGACGACGGCGTGTCGATTGCCGGAGTTATTGCAAGTTAAGCCTCGTGTCCACGACCTGCCTTACAAATCATCGCCTGATATCCACAGACGCATTACTCATTGATCAGGTTGTTTGTCATCCACTCGCCCGACTCGTGCTTTGGAGCCGGTAAGCGCTCGATCTCCTCCTGCATGTAACGGGTCAGCGCGCATAAATAACGGTGACGGGCTTTGGACACAGGGCGATATCACTTACTTGAGACACATAAAATTAAAACTCGACGGCCAGGCGCGCTGTCGTACATGAAACTGCCGACACGGTTTTGAAAGACGTGTCTTCTTAGTGACTTGACATCGACATTGGAAGCGCTTACCTAAAGTACTTTCCAGTGTCGTGCTTTCTGTGTGACAACTCGTCTCGTATTGGCTAGTATAAAGTTTAAATTTGCTGCAGGGGCCTCACGGTGGAATGGAGTACGAACTGGATTGTCATCACGTTCACGAAAAGCGACAGCTAGACTCACCTATCTAGCCTAGGAAGACGTGTAAACCCTTTCTTTTGATGAGTCAGTCCTCGACGACTACGCACGGGCACCCAATAACGTCGCGCAGGTTGTCCTCCTTGTCAATCTCGAAGCGGAGCGGCTTTGCATCCCCTTGATAAGGCTGACTTTGTACTGACTTTGTACTGACTTTGTGCTTGCACAGGACCTAATTGAGGTTGATATGTACTCCCCTTTGGTACACGTAACGGAGTATGCAAAGAGATCCTGTCGCTTATCCAGGACCTGAGTGCATGAGAGCAGACCGGCGGGTGAACCCATTGCACGTGGCCTCATAACTTGTTACGGAGAAAGCAGGTGGGCAATATAGGGATCAGTCAGGTTAGATTGCACCAGTAACCGATCCTGAATAACAAGCCGCCTAGTCAATATGAACGCCATAGTCCTCATCACTGGTGTTCTCGTCCGAATCAATACCAGCTCCACCACTACCAGCACTAACGAGAATGGTATGAAATCCATCCCAGAACCGAAAGTAACAGATAAAACTTACGCGCCAGTACGTGCGATCTCGCAACACATTTGTTCAAGTTTTCGACGATGAACATCATTTCCCTCAAGCTGCGTGATCAGGTCATTGTACTTACGCCACTTCGAACGGTAGCCTTCACCACTGAAGTACGGGAACTTCGCCTTGCCATTTAACTTGTAGCCGTCAAGAATACATCGAATCTATCAACGGAGTGGAATCAGAGTGGTGCAAGAGTTCTGAGCGTAAGACTCACCGCAGTAGCGGCAAACGTGAGCGTGCTGTTTGGAATGCGTGTGCCAAATTCACCGGGACGAAGATTCCCGATGCGATTATCGCGACCGAAAAAAAATATGTGTATGAGCTCGCGGATTGTTGAATGTCCAAAATTGTTGGTATGGCCCTGAAGAAAATGTGAATACACCCAGTCAGGATGCGGCAAGTAGGAAGGTACTTCATTGTCCTTTCCACCATGAGCAAACGCGGACTTCTTAATCAACGCTTCGGCCGCACGTTTCACGTGCATCAGCAAATCACTTTTTCCTCTGGAATGCTTGCTAGTATTGCAAAGCAGGTATAGTACCATAGCAAGGTCCAGGCTTGACAGATAGCCCAAGTAAGCCTATGTGTTTTAAATTGCTTTGGACCACTATGGAGATCCCACACACCTGTTAGCTTATTCTATGATTTCTATCTATGTATCATGATATACACTACACAATGCTATCCAGGTAATTAACAACTTCTAGTTAATCCATAGCACTAAGACTTCAGAACTCCCTGACAGCACTCCAGCCTTGAACCTCTTGTAAATTTACTATGGATGCAATACCGAAACTTTCAGAAACAATCATGATTGATAATCAATTGATAATACAAAACAAACATAACCGAGCAACGGACAACACTACCATATGCAGAAAACGACGATCACGCGAGTACTAATCTAACATTACGTGAAGGTGATCGTGACGATCAACCTGAACATCAATTTGCTGCAACGCAGCCCTAGTTTCACAGGACATCAATAGAGTACATCACGAACACAACACGAACTTACCAGCCCTCCTGACCCCACTGCGCCAACTGATCACGGAGTCGAGGGCCATGGTACGCGTGCTGAAGAACCTGATCTGCGATGGAAAGTAAACCTCGGTGGATAGAGGAATAACCTTTTGCCGAAAAGTGAGGCATCATTTTCGAGGAGCCATTGCGCGCGAAGCCATCGAGGATGCAATTGTACTGAAATAAAGTTAGTTCGACGACAGCTGGGAGAAAACAAACGAAAAGAGATACCGCAGCTGCAACAAGCGCCAGACAGGGTACAGGAACGGATCGGCGAAACAGATCAGGACGTTTGTGCGCGATGCGGTGACTACCAGTGTAAAAAAACTCGATGATCGCTTCTTTAAGTGCGGAGTGCGCGAAATTTCTTGTCTTTCCCTTCCCAAGACATAAGATCGAAGGGGAAAAAAAGGAAACCATCCACTTACATTTTCATCAAACCCTTGACGCAAGAAAACTGATTCGTGAAGAAGTTGCTCGGCGCCAGATTTAATCCATTCGAGCCGTTCTTGACCTTGAACGTTTGAGGGAGCGACCAGACCGTACATAGCCGGAGTATTGTTGAGAGCGATTGTCTTCAGCTCCGAGCGCCACGTAGAGATGTCCGCGAGAAGCTAGAACGTGTTGAGCAACGCCACGATATCTTGTATGCGTGACTTACAAGAGCGGCCATGTCTAACTTGTTCTCAGGCCAGTAGCCTATGACAACGTGTTACACTCGAAACAGGAGCGTAACGAGGCCACTCACCAGGCTCGAATGTTGTGCCGCGTTCTGTCCACTCGACAACGCTGGTCACCAGCGTCTCTGTGACCGATACTTTGAGATCCCGGGATTTGGAAGGAAATGGGTTGTTTATCGCGTGGACAACCCGACAATCGCGTTTGGCTTCCTCGAGGAAATCCTTCCAGACCGCAGGGTAGTATCCGAGCGTATCAGGAGAAGCCGGTTGATCCTTGGATTTCTTGGAGTTCCTGGGTGCGCGTGGCCGGGCGCTCACTTGCTGTTCGTGTTCATCAGAAGCAATATTGCGCGGACCGGATCCAGGTTCATTGAGAGCGTTGCGTCCCGAGACGGCAAGTCGATCAGGATCTGGGGCAGAAGGGTGTCCATTGGTTCGGTGGTGGCGCTCCAGGACATCGGCAACCTCTCCGTGAGCGGCGATCTGGGCAAAATGTGAGTGACGATAACTGTGACTACATAGACTTACAGGTAACTGTTCGCCTTCCGGTGCACGAAGAGCCCGGAGGGCTGTCTCGTCCTCTTCATCGCGCGAATGATCAAACTCCAGGTCCCGAGGAAGCGAGGTATGTCGCTGCTCAGGCTGCTGAGATTCACGAGAAAAGCCTACAGATTTCATGAGCTGGGATTCCAGCAATATGAAACAACGTACCTGGATGACTGGTCTCTCGTCTATTGGTTGCACCCCAGCCATCAACTTCCTCCCTGTCGCCTTCCTCGTCATCCGACACCGGGCGATCCCTTTCATAGCGATCCGAGGTAGACATTGCGGAGGATTTGCGGGAGCTGTCGTCGGACTGACCGTCATCGTTTTGGGAAGTCGACTGATGAAGGCCACGATCACAGCGAAGGGCTGGATCAATCATCTCGTCCGGGATGTCGGCCGGGGACTGCCTGGGAGTGAAACGAGAGTTGCCGACAAACTGTTGTAGCGACCCTGTGTCCACGTCGTTCAGCATGGACGGCTGCCTCGAGGGAAGGCGCGATGGGGCCGGGGGCTGCCTGGGAGCGAAACGAGAGCTGCCGAGAAGCTGTTGTGGCGACCCTGCGTCCACGTCGTTCAGCATGGACGGTTGCCTTGAGAGAAGACGCGGTGTGGGACCCATGGACCTTGACTGGCTATCAGAGACCGGATTACCTGCATTATTAGGTCCACCAGTAGTCGGTCTTGAAGGGACAACATGAGAGACCTGAGAAGCAGGAACGTGGAATCCGTAGCGTTGGGAATCCGCGGTGCGTTGATGGAAAGAAGGCAACAGTGGATTGGTAGAGTCTGTGGCCGGAGGTACATATGGCGGTGGGGGGTTGAACTATGGAGTGGGTTAGCTCGTCCTTCGAATGAAAAAACATGACTCGCCGGTCTCTTTTCGCGTTCTCCTTTCCGACGCCTCTCAGGAGCGATGGGATTCTCGACGACATCTTCGGGAAGGTCGGTCGCAGACCGCTGCTTCCTAGCTTGCGTCTCCAGGGCTGCCTCAATCTTCTGCATCTGGGAGGTCCTCCCGCCAGATCCTGCGCCCGACCTGCTCGTACGACGAGGCGCCGAAGCCCCGTCTAGTTGGCTCGCCAGAATGTCGTCAGTAAAATCAGTCTTCGAACGTTTGTGGGAAACTACGGCGGCATCACTATCAGTACGACGCTTAGACCTGTTGGTCTTCTTTCTGGGCGAGGCTGGACGCATCAGCAAAGAAAATCCGAGGCGACGGTGGAGAGAGGTCGGAAGGATGCGGCGGCGGCGAGCTCAATGACCTGCATGGCGGAATTTATAGCGGAAACGAGGTGGAGTCAAGGGCACGTAAGCGAAGGCAGATGAAGTAAAATCCATAGTCGAAAACGAGTCGTGTAAGTCGAGTCATATCGTATGTAGTACGAGAAACAGGAAAAATGAAGTTACATAAGACGCTTAAAAAGCTAGATCCGTTCGCTTCAAAAAGTCGCTTCTTCGACGCGAGCGAGTCATAGTACAAGGATGTACAGAAACGAGTAATAAAATGGCTAGCATCAGTAGACGCTTAAATCATTTGTGAGGCACGGGGAGGCCACATATTGATGTATTCATGTTCTTTACATAATTCAAGCTGTGACTGGATCTGTGACTCACAGCCATAGTATGATAGTATATAGTATCTGACAAATTAACTCACGAGGAAGAAAACAAAGTTGAAGCAGTGGCCCACTGGTGATTACCAACTCAAGTCCGTTGAACTACATGACAAGTACATACTGAAGGAAACCCGTACATAGCGGCATCAAATCGTGACATCACCAAATTGATCGCGCCCAATGGCCTCATCCTCGCT
>JBBPOJ010001364.1:0-14202 GCA_038091395.1 Leccinum rimulosum | reverse complement strand
AGGAGGTAATTCACCTATCTCACAGTTCATCAAGTCGCCTTCAGACGGAACGTATCATTCAACATCCTCTGTTATGTTGCCAAATTTCACCGTTCGGATGCTGCGAAGCTGAATCCCTACCTGCGCGTTGAAGGCCTTGAATCGAGGAGAAGAGAAGCTGGGCTGCAAACTGCTCTTATGACACCCCTGTCAGGCTCGTACATGACCGGGCTGACTCGTGGGCGATGTCATTGATACCAATCGTTGCCGATCTCTGCATCCTCATGTACCTAGAAAGGGTACCGCCGCTGTGAGGGTCTCAGACAGTTATTGCACAGCCTTTTGTTGACAGCAGTCGGCACTTCCCGATCTTGCTAGGTCGTGCCAGATTTGGGTGGGTTTCTTGGTCCGGGCGCTCGGTAGTAGCTGTCCAAAACAGAATTTGCGAAGTTGCACTCCTACTTTCACAACGGGCTATGTCCGAGTCGCAGCCGTTCTCTCAATTGTGTGCATGCGGGCGCGCTTTTTCGGTTATGGCTGCTTTCACGAAGCACGGGAAAAGCTGCCAGAAAGGCAAGAAGCGCCTTGCGAGTGCGCTGACTAGGGCCAAAGAAATTTATCTTCGCAAGAAGCGCCGACGCTTGACATTTGACGAAGCAGACCCCTCACCAGCAAATGAAGGTGGAAGTCCGAGTTTAGCTGAAGGGTCCACGCATGCGCATTCAGGCGATCTTGAGGGGGTCAAACAGGTGATTGGGTTCTGGAAGGGGTTGATATAGATGCCGGAACTGATGTACACTAGCCTAACAGTATTCCTCGTGATGATACCACTCAGGCGTTACCAGACGACGGTATTAGGGATGAAGACGCACCGTTATCACTACGCAGGCCCCGCCGAGAAAATAGGCGACTGCCGTTGCGTTTCAGGGACATGCTACCCGAACCACCTATGCCGCTTCCTCCACCAGGTATTCCACTGGTAAACCCAGCACCTCAACCTGCACTCGCCGCAGAACCCTCAGCTTCTCCTCACTATGCTCCCATAGCAGAATCACCTCCACAACCAGCGCTACCCGGGGTACCCGGGGTACCTGACACATTTCGGAGCCAGCCAAATACCTTTGGTCTGTTTCGCATTTTTGACAAAGACACCTTTCCATTCCACGACCCCGACTCGGATGATCTATGTGGCGAATATCCCTTTGCACAGGTCACTCAGCCGCTTGCCGAAGCGAAAGAACCGACCCTCGAGAACCCATTCCATCCATATCCAAATCAGAGCTCCCTCCGTCTTGGCGACTGGTATTGGAACCAGGGATCACAGAAGTCAAGAAGTAGTTTCAAGAAACTTCTTGATATTGTCGGTCGTGCGGATTTCCGACCAGACGATGTGCGGGCTACTAAGTGGACTGCAATTGACCGTACCTTGGGAGTTCTGGATCCATCTGGTAACTGCGAGGTTCCCGAAGAATGGCTGAATAACGATGCAGGCTGGAAGAGTTCCCCGGTAAAAATATCTGTTCCATTTCCTCGACGCTCTTTGCATCCTGGACCAAAAGATTACACCATCAAGGACTTCTATCATCGTTCGCTCACATCGATAATCCGTGAAAGAGTTCTGGATCCTACTCGCCACAGGCTATTTCATTTTGAACCCTACGAGTTACGTTGGCGCCCGCCACATAAAGCGTGTGATGTTGGGGTACACGGGGAACTTTTTACCTCCAAGGTGTTTCTTGATGCTCATAGGGCCCTGCAGGATTCCGTTCCTGAGCCAGGCTGTAATTTACCACGTCGGGTGGTTGCGCTCATGTTTTGGTCGGATGCAACGCATCTTACAACTTTTGGGACTGCCAAGCTGTGGCCCCTATACGTCTACTTCGGCAACGAATCGAAGTACAAAAGGTGCCAGCCGTCCGCCAACCTTTGCGCTCATGCAGCCTATTTTCAGACGGTGAGTAAATTTTATAGAGGTCCCAGTATCAGCCATGGTTGACATGTTTTGTTAGTTGCCGGATGACTTCAAGGACTTCATTTTGGAGCATTCTGGAAGCAAACCACCTGGTGATGGCTTGTATACGCATTGCCATAGAGAGCTTTTTCATGCTCAATGGCGAGAAATACTCGACGACGATTTTCTCGAAGCGTATCGACATGGAATCGTATTTAAATGTTGTGATGGCATTGAGCGGCGTCTATTTCCACGGATATTCACTTATTCAGCTGATTATCCCGAAAAGTAAGTCCATCACACCCTGAGATTTGACGGAGAGTTCGTGCTGACCCGAAAAACATTGTAACGGAAAACAGAGTCCTAATAGCGAGCATACGCAACCTTGGTAGCTGTCCGTGCCCAAGATGTCTTATCCCCAAGGACCAATTACAGAATCTGGCAACCGAAAGTGACGCTGCGCAACGTCAAGAGTTGGCCCGCAAGGACGACCAACAGCGCGGGGATAAAGTTGCTGCTGCCCGCCAACTTATCTACGATCAACAGTATGTGGTTGACACTCCGCAAGTCGAAAGACTCCTGAGAGGGCAGTCATTGGTGCCAACGGAGGTGCGAGATGATTGATTGCTGGATGCAGCACAATTGCTGATGCTCCTGTTAGAATGCGTTTTCTGCAAGACTCCGTTCCCTGGGATTTAATTTTTTTCTAATGCTGGTCGTTGATCTTTTGCACGAGTTTGAACTCGGGGTTTGGAAAGCAATATTTATCCATCTACTGCGGATATTGGACACTCTCAAAGGGCGTGCTGAACTTGACCGACGGTGAGCATATGAACCTTGATATCACTGATATAGAGCTGAAATGATGGACAGCTATCGTCATGTGCCAACCTTTGGCCGTGACACTATACGGCGTTTTCAAAGAAATGTGTCTGACTTAAAGAAAATGGCTGCACGCGATTTCGAAGATATTTTACAAGTAAGTTTCAGCTCTGATGCAAATTGACATAAACCTTCACGCGGGTCTGGATGTAGTGTGCGATCCCTGTCTTCGCGGGACTTCTCCCCGAACCACACAATGGACAGATTCTCAAGCTCCTGTTTGTGCTTGCACATTGGCATGGCTTAGCTAAACTGCGAATGCACACGGACGACACCCTCCGCATCATGGAAAGTGTTACAGAAGAGGTTGGCAACGAGATCCGCCGTTTCAGTGATGAAGCATGTCCCTCATTCTCGACAAGAGAACTCCAGCGCGAAGCAGAGTGCCGGATTCGACTACAAGTTCGTAAAAAAACAAATACTAGTCCTCACTCAAACGTTCAGGGAGCGCCGAGTAATGCAAACGGTCGCCGTCCCAAAGTTCTTAATCTACGCACCTACAAGCTCCATGCTCTCGGAGATTACACCGCTCAAATTAGACTATATGGGACCACGGATTCTTATTCGACGCAGCCTGTATGTCGTATATCCGTTTTTGTTTGGCATCCTGATGATCTGACTTGGACGTGTATATTTGCTTAGGGTGAACTTGAGCATCGAATAAGCAAAGGTCGGTTTCCGAGGACAAGTCGAAAAGCATTCATACCCCAGCTAGCATCCATTGAGCGCCGTCAAGCCCGCATCAAGCGCATTCGTGCACAAAGAGAAGCGCTGGATAGAGACGATCCGACTCCGAACTCTCCTGAGCAGCACCATATTATTGGCAAATCCCAGAACTTTCCTGAGGATATTACTCTCTTTGTACAGAGAAATGCGGACGATCCGATGGCAAAGGTCAGTCTTGCAGCAATTTGCCCGAGCGAACGTTGTGTTACTGAACGACTTGTACTTCCCAGGATTTTGTACACAAGTTGAAACTACATATCTGGCCTCGAATTCGTGAGATACATATGGGTGGTGACTGCGCAAGTCCTTCTGGGTTACCTGCTTTACAGGCTTTACAGGGAGAATCTGTGGAACAACCCAACCAATCCCACATCTCTATGCTGGGCTACGTGCTTTTCAAAGGAGATCGCATTTACCGGCACCCGCTACTTCGAATCAATTACACCACTTACGACCTCCGTCGCGAAACCGACTCCGTTAACCCGCGGACCGACCACCGGGACGTCATGTTATTGGCTCACAGAGATGGACCTGATGGTCACGCATTCTGTTATGCGCGCGTTCTGGGAATCTATCATGCAAATGTTATCTATGTTGGGCCTGAATCCAAGGACTACCAGTCACGAAGACTGGACTTTCTTTGGGTGCGCTGGTTCGAGCTATTGGACGAACCGTCGAGCTGGGAGGATTGTACTCTTAACAAAGCAAGATTTGTACCAATGACTCGGGCAGATGCGTACGGTTTTGTTGACCCTGCTGATGTCCTCAGATGTTGTCACATTATTCCATCATTTGCGGATGGAAAGCTACATCCTGACGGTGTTGCGACGTCTCGCAATGCAGGTGATTCCAAGGACTGGAAATTCTACTACATCAATCGGTTGGTGTCATTCACGATAGGTATTTGAATGCTAAAATCACTACCGCTGTTCTCTAGGTTCGTGGACCGTGATATGCTCATGCGATATCACTGGGGACTTGCTGTGGGGCACGTGTATACCCATCTTTCAAATTTTGTTCAGGACAGCACACTGCAGACAGAGTCCGCCAACAGCGATCCTCTAGATCGCTCTGTTAGCTTGCAACGTCATGCTAGTAGCGAGCCAACGGTCGATGATCATCATCCGGAGGACGGAATTGAGGATATTGGTGGTGACGAAGAACTATGGAGACACTGGGACGAGCTTGTCAGCGACGAGGACCAGGGTCTGGGTTCAGGCTCTGATTCCGAGTCCGTCATCCTAGGAGACGCCATTTACGAATCAGACCGAGACAGTCATGGTGACGAGGGGTTGGACTTGGATGACTGTTACGAGTTCTAGTGGCTCTCTTTCAGAAAAAATTAGCAACTCGTTTTCATGTTACTCGTTGTGATTTTTTCCCCGAATGACGACTGGACCGCATTACAATAATAATCAATTGTTTGGAAGTGGCAGCTATGTATGTCTTAGGTTTTGTTCGGATGATGATAGTACTCTCACCGGGTGAGTCGCGCTCCCTTCCGAGTACTTGAGGCTCGACGAATCTTCATCAGCGACTCAGCCAAAACGTTCTTACAACGAACGCAAGTTACACAATCACTGAGTATAGAAAGGTACGTGCCACCCATCTGTACACTTGCACCTTCAATAGTCCGACTCAGGCTATCGTTCTTAGTTGATTCAATCCCCGTGGACGGTCTCCCATCGTCCTATCTCACGCCTCCAACCCCCTCCGTGCCGTGCCACGTCACTGGAATGCCCATTGCCCACCCATATAGTACTGGTCTAAATCTTTCTTCCCACTCGTCTCGGCGCTCTCGATCAATAGCGTACTCCAGTCTAAGTGCGAGTCACGCGAGCGTCGTCCTAAATGGTATCGCAAGATCAACCCCGGGGTTCAGCAGTTCTATAGACTATAGCTCACTTTGGCGACAATCCCTCTGTCCAGCTCCCTCAGCCTGCCGCCATATCCCAGGCATTCGTCTCTCAGCAGATCAATCAGGATTTTTACGTCTCAGAACACCAGTCGGATCGTCCCCAAACGATGACACGTCCTCGCCCAAGCGCTCTGCAAAAGTAGCCAAACAGGCAAAACTTACAGACAGGCTCTCGAGGGTTTCCATAAAGTGCGTCACGTCTCCCGCCCTTGTCCCTTCTTTACTTACATATCTTGAGGTTAATAACCGTGCCGTGAACCACCGGAGGTCACCATGATTGCTTTGATCTCCTCGTGTACTGCCAGGCAACCAAAACAGTCAAGAAGTCAGTCTCGAGAAAGCCATCTCATCAAGCCGTACGTCGTACGAAGCCGCGTGAAAACGACTTGTCCGAGTCTCACTAGCACCTCGCCCGCATTCCCCTACAATATTGTTTCCTCGCCAAACCCTAAAAAGAGGGGACGTCCTCCCGGGCCTTCGCAAGCCTCCGACTCGGGAAACACGCGCAATTTTCACCCCGTCTTTGTCGCTGACTCGTCCATAGGGTCACATTTGAGCGATAGCCTCTCTGCCCCATCACTTTCCCAAACTCTATGCTACGTTAGGTTTACATCCCACTCTCGGATCCCTGCCCCCGATCACCAACAGCGTCCAGCATTTGCTCATGGACCGCATTTCGGGCTTGAAGCCAGGTCCTCTTGAACATCCAAGCAAACAATGAATGTGCAGACTCCGACAAAGCAGGGGAAGTGCTGGTACGGATTAACCGCATCTATCAGCACTTCACCTGTCTCAGGTAGGGAGTTACACTGTAACTTAAAGGCTGTACTAACCTGCGCTGTGTCGGGTTTTCCCCGGTTACCGCGACGACACGAAGACTGACATGCCAACACACCGACGCAACGACGACGACGACGAGTACGATGTGGCATGTTGACTCGACGAGGACGACAAAAGTCGCCGCTCTCGAGCAGCGCAAAGGTTTCCAAAGCCTCTCCTCGACTTTCCATCCTGGAACGTCATCCGAGTCGACGTCCTACCAAAGTGGTCAGTTTCAATTCAGAAGACCCTCGCTCATATCAGGCTATTCGTACGTGCCACACACTCTCCGCCTCGCATATATATAGTACTTACGCGTACCATGACACAGGACATGGACGCCACCACGTTCAAGACCACCCTGGCTCAACTGCCTCGTCTCTGTGGTCTGCACGTTATCGGTTGCCCAAGGCTAACCCACATCACCGTCCTCAAGGTTCTCATCCACAGACCCGAGCCCCCGGAGTTGTCTCTCCCCGTATCCGTAAGTCTCTCGCACTTCCAACCTATCCCATCTCGCCCCTAGTAGCCGTTTCAAGAAAATGTGCCCCCTCCCATTACTCATCTGTCAATCGACGTTCGGGCCTCTTACCTCAACCTTCAATTGCTCATCGCACGCATCATCTCTCGCCCTCCCCCCAGAGATGCCTTCGCCGTTTGTGGCGGTTGGATCGGTGAGATAAAAAGTTCCTCAGAGCGCAATAGTGCACCACAGGACACCGGCACAGGTGGAGTCCAAACTCCCACGTCTTTCACGGTCATGTACATCAAGCCCCATACCCCCTCATACTAGTCACGGTCGCGGTCACCGTCAAGGTCAAGGTCAAAGGTCAAGGTCAATGCCATGGTCATGGACACGACCATGCCAACGACCTCCTCACTCCTCCGAATCCACACTATCTGAACGCCAATCCCGAGCCATACCCAGGCTCCACCCCCGGAAACACAATCCCTTTTATTGGTTTTCCCTTTCCCTTCCCCCCGATGACGACGACGGACCTGACCTTTGTCTCGCCGACCCATCCAACCCTGAACTCAACCTTGATCAAAACTCGCATCCACTGATCTCTTCATTTCCCCTCACCCTATCCGTTCACCATCTTCTCTAGATTTTCCCTGCTGTGCTCAAAGACGTTTTGAACCGCTGATCAAGGCATCCAATTGTTGGCATTGTCCTAAGCACCACCTTCAGCACAACCACCGCCTCATCCAAAGCCAACAGGACGTCCGGCCGGTCGAGTCAAGCCAACGTCGAAAGCGGTGGGGTCATACACGAGATCAACGCTAGCATCATCTCTCGCGCACGATCATGATGGGAGGTGCGTCTCTTTATTTGTTCCTCACGTCTGTCTCGCTCACTGCGACTAGTCTCCGACGCCTGCCCCCGTCGACGCCCGTCCCTTTCTCGCGCTGCCTCGAGATCGAACTCACGTTCACCAGGGCTTGCTATGGTCCTGGTGCGGGCAACAGCCGTCCACATGCTTTGCCGGGCTTTGGAACGCGCGGAGGTGGCCATGGCCAAACGGAAG
Source organism: Leccinum rimulosum (assembly GCA_038091395.1). Lineage (NCBI taxonomy): Eukaryota > Fungi > Basidiomycota > Agaricomycetes > Boletales > Boletaceae > Leccinum > Leccinum rimulosum. The sequence goes on along the minus strand of JBBPOJ010001364.1, from coordinate 6,398 downwards.
GGGGTAAATATCACTGGTTCTGGTTGACAGTGAGCGAGAGTGGGGTCAAAATTCATTGGGGATCTAAATCGAAACGTGTGGGATGAAGTCGAAAGGATTTCTCACTCGCAACCCTGGTGTGTACTCGTACTTGCGTCCAATCTTATCCAGTGCTAGTGGCGTGCGGAGCCTAAGTTATTGACAAGTACGGTCTGTGATGCAATTGTACTACTTTCTTAGTATCGTATTGTTGGAACCCGACGACAGCCTGAGCGAAATCATGTCAATTCGTGAAAGGCCGTGAATCCGGCCCGTGATATCATCACAGAGATTCGGAGGACAAATATACGCCATACATGAAAGCATGAGAATCGTTCGCCAAGGAGACAAAGAGCACGAAACAACGAAGCAATCCGTGCTAGTCACTCGCCCATTGAAATCAACTTGAAACACACCACGTGACGCTTTACAAGATTTTTCCAGTACAGACGCTCCTCGGCCACCTCTCTCGCGGTCGCCACCCAGTCCGGCTCCCGAGTGATGAGCTCCACTGAGAGGATGGTGAATTTGACTCGGAAGTGCAGGAACATCAGGCTGGGTCAAAACGGCTTGCAAATGCGATTCCCAGCCTTCGGGGAGACGCTCGGCGTCCAAGAGCACCAAGCGAAGACCCTCCACCGAAAATGGCGAGCATCATCAAGAACCAGCGAAGAGGAGATGCTGCAGCACGCGTCGAATGCGAGCAACCTTTCGGGCGCACTGTCCACCGTCCGATGTCCCTCTACGATGTCGAATCCTCGATCGACAAGTGAATGAATATTTTTATTTTTGTGTTGGACTCCGATACCATTAGGGTCGGGTTTGTCGCTGAGCTGAGCTGCGCTGATGATGATCTCTCCCTCCACATTCTGGCATTCCGCAGACAGACTGCGCCAAAAGATCCGCCTACCGTACGAAGTACTACAGGCTAACGTCGAGCGACTGCACCGTCTACGCCAAGCCAACAACGTGCTCCGCCACATTGCACGGTTCACATTTTTTGTAAAGCGACTCGAGGCGCAGATGAGCGAGCTCGTTGGGTATGACTGCAGCAGTCGTGCTCCTGCCAGCACAGGAGTTGGATCACCAAGAAGCGAAGGAGTGCCAAGGCGGCGTTGAGTATCGCTGAAATGGGTGTGTGTTTCCTCTGTTTGTCTTGTCTCGTGGATCACCAGAATCGGATATGGGGCGTTGGCAGGTGTATTGCTCGATGGGCCGGACGACGGAGAGGAAACACGGGTGAACGTGGATGGTGAGCCGTTGTCTGTGTTGGTGCTGGCGACGGGTACGAACAGTATTCTGCTGCGGTCCGTCGATGCAGCGGCCGCATATATCCCGTTCATCGCGGATGCGCGGAAAAAGCTCAAGGAGGGGATGGAGGCCATGGTGCTGCAGGGGTGCACCTCTCTCGTGCGTGGCGTTATATGCTCATTTCGCGAATTCCCTGACGTCCTCATCGTCAGTAGGACCAATCGTTGCTTGCACCCTCACTACAGACTGCACATAATCTGCGCAGTTTACCGACGCTGGTGGAAGGCCTCGTACGTGATTTGAGTGAGGCGGTGGAAGGGTTCAATTCAGAACGCCTTTGACCTCTCGAATATGGAAGGAGATCGTGGCCAAAAGTGAGTATGATTCGCGTGCAGATTGTCTATCGTTTGTTCATGCCCTGGGTTGCCAGGGCCTCTACAAGCTTCGCAAGGTTTGCTGTACAAGTCCGCATGCGGACAGAGCCGACAAACGTCACCGCACCCCAATTTGCGGCTGCGTTGTGGGCGAGGTTCGAATCGCTTGTCGAGGAAATGGCGGGATGTTGATCTTGCGCGGAGGCAGGATTCGACTTTTCGAATTCAGTTCCGCAGAATCAGGCGTCCACTTCTACTAGGTTTACACTCTCGAGAAGGTGCTTGATCTCGAGAGACTCGCTGACGTGACGTATCCTTCCTCGATGAGGCACTCAAGGTTTGTATCGTCATCCGTGTGATTGCAGATCTGTTGATCACTCCGATGTCAGGCAATTGAATTGACAGTAAGCCGAGCACTATAGTTTCTCTGGGCAAATCTCTGGAAAAGCATGCGCGCGACGTTTCCAAGGGTCTGTGATCGTTTAAACGTCATCCATTTGACCTGACCCCCAAGAACTTCCTGCAGCAAACACTGAGAGCTGGTTATCCTAGGCTGTATGACTTCTACACGAGCTCTTTGCTATAGTATCGCTCTGCATACAGACACCATTTACACACCACCTTATCAATTGTGAGTCTCTTTTGGTGCCTTTGAGTGTTCATCTTTGCCAACGACCAAACCAAGTCCGGAAACCATCCTCGTGCCTCGTTCGTTGTCTATATTTGAAGGCATTCATGTTTCTCGTTCATTGGCGAGAGTGAACGAAACGATCGCTTAGGAATTTTCCGGCGGTTCTCGGTCGCCTCTTGGTATAAACGAAGGCAACAACGTTGTGCGCACGGTCACCGACGGGCTCGATTCTGCACGCTTCGATCCCTTGTCAATGCGGTAGCCGAGATTGCAACGACAAGTCTCGACAACGTTGCCACCAGGGCTGACAGGTTGATGAGAGGCTCATCGTTTGCTCGCTCATACAGTTCATTACAGGTCGTTTCTGACCGTTCTGCCGTGTCGTTGCTGGAGCCCATGCCGAGGCCACAGAAATTACTGAACGGATAAGCTATCTGTTTGTGTTACTGCTGGACCAAGGTGGAAAAAACTGATGGAAGAACTTGAACACGGCGAGATTGTGTCTGCCGCCATCGGGCTGAGCATAACCGTGCGTAAATGATATTTTGCTTAGACGTTGCATGCTTCATAACAGATCATCGATCCCTTATTCGTCGCGATCAAAAAGGATCTTTCAAGCATCGTGTCGAGGTTACACAGACTGGACCTGCAAAGAGCCTTCGGTCCAATGGGGGGCATGTCGGGAACAAATTTGTACATGATGGACTTCATCGACAAGCTCAACTTTGTCAAGTCGGGCGTGTTGAGTAACCTTGCGCCCGGGATCGTGCGGCCTTGGGAGGTGTCATTGTCATTGTCGTCTGCTGTCAGACTGCCGGTCGGGGAGAGTCGTATTTTCGTTGAATGCGTCCATGGCGGACGGGTCGCAGAGAAAACACAGCGCCTTGAGAGCATGCAGCGGTTGTCCTCTTCCCCTTTCTCAATTCTCATCAAAGTCCATCGGTCGGTTTGATGTCACAACCCACTTTTGTTCCTGAGACCATCCCACAATCGTAAGACATTGGTATACAGGTCTGTAACTGATCACTAAGCGTTCATGTTTTTTTTTTGCACATAAAGGTACTACCCCAAATCGGTGACAACTCACAATACCGGGAGGCGTATCAAGAGCCAGACCCTGGGCTTGCGTCATACATGTACATTCTACAGTACTTCTGTGCGTCCGCATGGACCCGGACATGCGACCCCTCACGACAGGGTTAATGAGAGAATGAGACGTATGCGAAACTATGAAGAGCGGCGAGTAGTTTTGCCCGTTGGCCTTGTTGGATTGATCGGGGCTGACCTTTATTGCCTTTACATTGCCAGTGTCGTTCGCTGCGTGGCGCTGTTGAACAAACAGGGCTTGGCGCGCCAATTCACGGCCTACAACTTGTGGCAACCTTAAACAATGTACGACCGACTCCGCCTCCCCGCAAGCATGTAAAGCCACGCAGACTGGCTGCTACCCGTTCCGCAGATGCACAGGTCAGGTCTAATCACGCTCATACCGCCCATCAAGCCTACACTGGTTCCGGAGAACCTGCATCCGGGCAGGCTGCCTTGTTACTCACGCCTGACCCTCCGTCGACCACTAGCAGATCTTATCCTGGTATCGGCCGAAGGAGCCGAGGCAGTGGAAGAGGACAGAATCGAGGATCCTGCTGCAAAGAGGGCTCGCGTTGCCCGTCCTAGTACTAGTAGGGCTAAGAGTGGCTCTCGAGCAAGAACGACAATTCTATCGGAACGCAAGCGGGGGCGGACGCCGTCGAGCGACGATGGCATGCATTCATCGTTCCTCCTCTTGCAACCTCACACGAGTACATCCGCAGACTATGCAGTCTTCGCCACCTCTGATTTCGATCCAAGCGCGTACGCCAACGACCCCGATCCCGACCTCATACCCGAGACCCAACCCGTGCTAACCATCCAAGAACCTGCCAAGGAGGAGATTTCAGTAGTGATCTCCAAGCTTGACGTTGGAATCGACGATGGAGTCAGCGGGCAGATCAAAACCCTGGTGTGTCGTCCTCACTTCGTGCTCTTCGTCCGTGTTGACTTGCTCTGGGTGTTACTACTAGGTCACTACACACCACGAAGATCTGTTGTCGAACGAGCAAACTTTCGGGTGTGCTATCCACCGTCCGACGATGTCGAATCCTCGGTCAACGAGTGAGTGAATGTCTTTTTTGTGTGTTGGATTTCGGTACCATTTGGGTTGGGTTCTGTGCTGCTAAGCGGCTGAGCTGACGACGATCTCTCCCGGAAGACTGCACCACAAGATCCGCCTACCACGTTGCGCGGCTGCAGCGTCTACGCTAAGCTAACAACGTGCTCCGCCGCACTGCACGGCTCGCGTTCCTCTTGAAACGACTCGAGGCGCAGATGAGAAAAATCGCCGGATATGACCGCAACAGTCGTGCTCCTTCGGCATCGTCAATTTGACCTGACCGGATCGAGCTTCCTACAGAAAACACTGGGCCCTCTTCCCCTCCTCCTTCCCACCTCCATTCCTGGGCCCCCTCTGCACAAGCCGTTCGAACGAACGTGGATGTGCCCTCGAACTCTGCGAACGGCGACGAACAACACGACGACGAGGGAACGACGACGACCCCGGGCCTCTCCGTCTCCCTGCCACCTCCGAGTCCGAGGCTCCCACTCCCACTCCCTCTTCGACCTCTCCGTCTGTCTCCCTTCCACCTCCCACTGCCTGGGCCGTTCCCCCTCTGCGCAACCCGTTCAAATGAACACGGCCGTCACGGTGTCCTTAACCTCCGCCATCAACGAATGAATGATGCGACGGCGTACCATGACATGATGTGACGAAGACGACGCAATGAGGATGACTGATGCAAGCAGCACGATGGCATACCACGACGCAACAACTTGAATAAACATGACTCGGACACGACATATAGTTTAATTCTGTATTTCGGCCCTCGGGTCAGCAAAACTGGAAAAAAAAAGAAAAAGGATTATATTCAATTGTTAAATAGATTGGCAGTGATCTTTGTTCCATCCTGTTGTAATTGATGTAATTGCTTGCATTGGTGACTTACCATTTACTTATAATCAGTGACATTGGCCTAAACCATTTCTATGAATTTGTAATGAAAGTATCTGCTTCATAATATCTTGATTGAAGATTGCAAATATAAATAGGCATTTTGACATACTGGTGCTGGTTTGACAAAGTTACAAAATATCTGTCAAAAGATGATATAGCCATTGTCATGTTTTTATCTCAAAGATAATTGACTTGGCTTTTAATGCCTTCCTTGTATTATGTTATCTTTATTTCCCCTCATTACACTTTTGTTATAATGCATAGTACAACTATCTCAATATTATTACAGCTGAGCTAATCTATCTCATCATACCACCAACACCTCATTTTCCTGATCACAATGATTGAACAATGGCAATTAGTGATCAGTAGAGACCAGAATTATACACAACTATAGATATTTTGACATACTGGTGCTGGTTTGACAAAGTTACAAAATATCTGTCAAAAGATGATATAGCCATTGTCATGTTCTTATCTCAAAGATAATTGACTTGGCTTTTAATGTCTTCCTTGTATTATGTTATCTTTATTTCCCCTCATTACACTTTTGTTATAATGATAGATAAACCCTTATACAACTATCTCAATATTATTACAACTGAGCTAATCAATCTCATCATACCACCAACACCTCATTTTCCTGATCACAATGATTGAACAATTGCAATTAGTTATCAGTAGAGACCAGAATTATACACAGCTATAGATGTTTTGACATACTGGTGCTGATTTGACACAGTTACAAAATGTCTGTCAAAGATTATATAGCATTGTCATGTTCTTATCTCAAAGATAATTGACCTGGCTTTTGATGTCTTCCTTGTATCATGTTATTGTTATTTCCCCTTATTACACTTTTGTTATAATGATAGATAAACCCTTATACAACTATCTCAATATTATTACAGCTGAGATAATCTATCTGGTCATATCAGCACCACCCCATTTTCCTGATGTCCAAGGTCGTACATCATCTTCATGTCGGTCGTTTTGATGTTCATTGTTACCGTCTTTGTGGCCTATACAAACGGTCATAAATGGAAGCCCGATGGGTAGGGGTGACGCACCCCCGTCG
>JBBPOJ010001363.1:0-14218 GCA_038091395.1 Leccinum rimulosum | reverse complement strand
AAGGTTGGAAATACGAGCACAGAACGCCTACCTCGATTAGCGTTATACCTCCATCTGTCGATGAACGCCTGCAGATGTTTGCGATAATCCATCTGTGCCTCGTACTCCTTCCGCAAGTTACGATCACGCTCGGATTTGGTTGAGTAGAACTGGGTGAAATTTCTGAACGAGATAAGTACACATCAGACTTGCTCGGAAATACTCTCACATACCCTTTGTAGTAGTCTAAGCGCACAGAATGTTGGTGGATGATGTCAGTTGCAACGGCGTCTCTGCGGCATCACCATTGGTTTTGCAAATTGAGATCGACGTTGGTTGCATCGGACTCACAGGAATGCACGATCGTGCGATACGACGAGGAGCGTCCCTTGCCACGTTTGGAGATAGTCTTCTAGCCATGCCAAAGCATTCAAATCGATGTGGTTGGAAGGCTCGTCAAGCAACAACAAAGCTGGCTACCGATCCGTTGGTCGACCGTACACGGATAACGTATCCAGGGTGGGAGTCTCACCTTGACAAATAGAGCTCGAGCAAGCGCTAGACGCATGCTAAATGAAGTTGAGACACAAATGCGTGATAAAACGCTTCAGTGACACACCGCCAACCTCCTGAAAACGATTTGGTTGGTCTTCCCTGATCAGATTCGGAGAAACCGAGACCTGCAAATCAATGATTCTTGGGCGTGACGTCAATCCCTTGGGAGTTCGCTTGCTCAACTCACCGGCCAGGAGTGTCGCAGCCCGTGAAGGACCGCTTTCTGCATCCATGTCACTCAACCGAGCGTGTACCTCCGCCAGCCTCATCGCAGCTTCTTCCCTTGCATCTTCGAATCGCTTGTCGTCTCCCTCTTTCTCGAGCTCTGCAAGTTTTACATTGAGCATGGATTCCTCTTTTAGTAGATGGTCTCTCCAAACGTCGGCTTTCAGCACAGATTCGAGGGCCGTGGTATCGTCGCCCACAATCTGAGCGTCATAAGTGTCTCGTCAAGGCAAAGCGCACGGCACCAGACGTACTTCTTGTTCCACGAACAAAATCGTGATGTGGGCTGGTATCGGTACTTCACGCATGGCGATGTGTCGAAGTAACGTCGACTTTCCGACACCTGCTCGATCGTCGTTACGAACAAATCACAGCGAGTCAACTAAATATACTCACCGTTTCGACCAATCAAACCGTAACGACGACCATATGCAAGAGTCAGACTTGCACCCGACCTTTGAACGTGAGAATCAGAACATGCACAGGCTGCTCAGCACATCAGTCAGACACATACAAGATACGGTTGGAACCGAAATTGACATCGATGGAGGGTAGATGGATATCCTTGCTCTTGTTTTTTGCGGCGACAGCGGCTTCGATGGGATTTATCTAAAATTCGCGGGTGTAACGTCATATGCTCCCTGGCCTATATATGAGCTCACCTTCATGAACATTTCCTCGTAATTTTGCTAACAAGCGGATCGATGAGTCGCGTCCTCGAAGTCATCTGAGGAAAAGCGAGGCTCACCTGCTTGCGATGCTGATCAAGTAACTTGGATCCCTCATACAGATCCCTCCGTGAGCGTTTCTCGATCTTGGCCTGTCCAAACGCATCAGCCCCCGGCACGTTCTCAGCTGAGTGCGCGTCCCCATACCTTGAGCTTAGCTTCCTGCTTCTCCAGTTTCTTGACGTCGACACGGGATGCCCTGTGCGCAACACACACGTCATGATTCCCTCCGACGCGCGCGCGCATGTGCCAAGCACCCGCAACGACAACACTCACTTTCCCTTGTTGATGCTCTCGAGGTCGACGCCTTCCCCGAGGCCGATCGTGCTCGATACCGCGCCAACCTTGCTCAGATCGACGACCTTGTCCAGCTTCATCAACCTCGGACGAGCACCGTTCCGTGCGCGCGTGGCCAGCTGGTCGGAAAGCAGGTCCCGGAGTCGTGCCATCAGCTTTCGCACGTCGTCTGGACGATCTCGACCTAGAGAGCTGAGCAGGTCGTTGGCCACCAAGAGGACGTCTTCCTCTTCGCCGGCATCGTCGACGAGGTATCCAGAGAGATACTGGACGATCAGTTCTTCTGTTCCGGGGAATATGGATCTTATTTCTTCTGCTATTTCCAGCGATGTCATGGTGTTCAAGAACTCAGTCTAGTCCAAGTCACGTGAAAGAGCTAGAAAATGATATTGCAATAAGCCAATGCATGTAAGGTAGATATAGGGTGAGTGAGATATGTAAGAGAGTTCTACAAGCACAATACGGTATGTATGGTCACAACAGAGGGTCAACGGTCATAGCAGAGGCATAGGGCGGTGCATAAGAGAAAGACATGGTGAAGGGTATAGAAAGGAAAAAGATGGCAAATAATTCACTGACAGCCCTGACCCGAAAGGAAAACAAAGGGGGTATACAACAAGGGTATGGACAAGCGCGTTGTCAAGTACAACAAGGGAATAAAGTTTAGGAAAAAGCAAACGAAACAGGGCTAAAAGGTGGACAATCGGCAAGGGCTTCGGCAAATATTCGCCGGGGGATTCCGGTCCTGCCGGAATCTGTACTGGAAGTCTGTGAATAAAAATAGAAAAATGAGTCCGGGTGACCAGGGACGGACGGAAAGGATTGGTTGACTGACCTCCGTCTCTCACGATCGGGTTCGTCCGTCTTCGCCGTTCTTCCGCATCCTCGCGGTCCATCTCGAGCTCATAGGGGGCTTTGCAACCAGGTATGCGAAAGCCAATTCTGGGAGGGGAATTCTTCGGTTCCCAGCGACCTCCGCCGGTGGCTTTACAGATGACGCTGGAGCGACGTAAAGGGTAGGCATCCAACTCGCCATATGAAGGCTCGATGGGGTCTAGATCGGAAGAGACAGCAACCGCCGAAGGGAAAGGAAATTGCCTGGCACTTAGTTGGGAGGAACTGCGCTTGACGCGAACAGCCCTAGCCGAAAGAGCGGATTGCTCAATCGGGGATGCACAAATGGAGGAAGTCGGAGATGGAGAGGCAGTGGAAGAAGCTGATGCGACCAGCATGGGCGTAGACGGTCTTGTGTCAGGGGTGCGGGGCGACCCGTGGATCTGATCCCAACACTCGTCACAAACTTTCTCCAAGCTAACGGCTGACGTAGGACTGTCAAAGACCGAGATGGGCACATGACGGGGTGGGTGGAGAAAGTCAAGGTTTGAAACATCAAGGAGGTGCGTGAGCTTGGCAGTGCAGCGGTGGCAGAATACGCCACCGCACTTTCTACAGTGCTGCACAGAAATATAAGGATGGGTGACGCGTCATAAAATTGAAGAGACACGGACATGGCGACGTTCGAGAACGGTGAACTTGACGCGACAATAGAAGTTGTCGCAGACGGAAGCTAACGTGTCAGGCTGGGAAGAGTGAGTCGCTGCGCGCTTGGTGGAGCCAGACGAGACGCTCACCTTCCACAGGTTCTTTGGAAGCAAGACAGCAAGGTGCTCATTGGGACGTGGTGATGTGGGAGGGGGTAGTCGTGCACGCTGGGCGCGTGTGGGTCGTGAAGAAGCTATGAAAGCAAGTGTGAGTGGGTTAAGTATGGAAGGAGAAGAAAGGGATACGCACACTCAGCCACGGTGTCGGTAAGCGAGGAGAAAGAGTGTGACCGCGCCACTGAAGCCTGTGCTTTAGTGGCTAGGTCGGTGAGTGTGGCTGCGATGAGGGACATGTGAAGAGGGGGAGGAGGTGACGGTCTGGCGAGGCCCGTTTGGCGAGTCACCGTCGCAACGTCGAGTTGATATATCTCCGGTCTTCCCTCCTCTCATCGCATGGGAAAAAATTAACTTCCGACACGCCGTGCCTTACATAACTACCGTCTTTTCAAGAAAGTTCAATTAGTCTGATTCCCTTCGATCACCCCGTCGGTGTACCATCCCAACCGTGACCCACAGAGCTTCGGCTTCCCTCGCAGTTAATCCCGCATTTCTATCCTCCTACTCCCCCCCATTCCGCACCAAGTTCCTTCAGACAGTCCGCGGAGCGCTTGGCCAACCATGGCGTAACCAAAATGATCCCGTCCACACACATTGCCTTTTATGGAAACCGTCTGCCATCCGCCCGCCGTCCCTGAACGGGTCCCTCGTGTATGTGCATTCTGCTTGGCAGTATGTATGTAGCAGGCGGCGGGTGTCCCAACAATGCATGTGAATTTTTTCGGAACTTCGTCCCATCATTTTGATACTAGTCTCGTCACATCACGCTCAAGCGCTCTCTACCTTTGAGGAGAGCAAGACCAATTCAGGGAAGGTGACAGCTCAAACAGTACGGTGGCGCCGACTCACTCGCGTGATCGACAACGCCGTGCCGAACTTCGCAAACACGCTGCAAACAATTCCCGCTAACCTCGTCAGCGCCTATGCGTTTCAAATCCGAGAGTCGGTCCGTCGCAAGCTTTTTTTTTTGACAGTTTGGCTCTTCCTTTGGATCATAAATCTCACCCCACCGTCAAACATGGCGACGTGTGAGTTGTAACAATCCAGTAAAACGTGATGACCTATCAGTGATTATACATGCCAATCTGCAGGTCGAACGGTATTAGCCGAGCTTGTTTCCTCGTCTACCATTTGCGCTTTGTCCGGGCTCGCGGAATGTTCCTCTTCATTGTTACGTTACAAGATTGCTTTGCAATCTTACTTTCCACGAAGTGTAAAGCCAATGACGTGACAGCGGCAAAAAAGCATAATGTGTCCGCTGCGGAAAAAAAAAGGTGTGTAGCTTTGTGTGCTAAGAAATTACATATTGGCTCGTACATACAATCAAACTAGACAAATTCGATAACAATCGTCAAACAACAAAGGCAGTGTTCCACTGATAACCGAGCCTACCTCGGTCGTCGTGCTGCACAAGGCTCATATGAGCCATGACCATACAAGCGTACTGCCAAACAGACTTTCAATCTCGACTGACAGTACAACTTGATCACTGGCAAGGTTTGCCAATTTACCTCGTGTGGGCGCTCCAGCAATCATCAAAATCAAAATCAAGAATCAATCGTCCGTCTCGGCCTTTTCGCTCCTAGTGGCGACTCCAGCCCTGGCATCCATCGCGGTCCGACCGTCCCGTCTCTTTCGATAGGCGTTACGTTGTTCGTACTCGCTCGATCCAGCCCTTGCATCCTTGAAGGAAGTTCATGAGAGAATTCCTCGACCCTGCCATGATAGTGCAAGGGTTGACCAGACCTCGACGATACATCCTCCGGGGGATGCTTGGGCGTGTGAAGCAATTCGTGCACACTGCCTCTGCCTCCCTGCCATGAAGACGCTTCCCATCTCCCATCCTTGGGCGTCGCGAAAGGTAATCCAAACCTTATGCCTCTGGATGGCGTTGACGTGGGATCGAATGGAGAGTCATCGACCGTTGTCGATGACGATGGTTCCAGCGAGCGGACCGGTGCCATACCGTACACTCGTACCACATCTCCGAATGCCGAGGTGCTATCGAACTGGGGCGTATGCGGGCCTCCACGGGACGATGAAGACGGCGCTTCCTCCCATGAAGTTCCTGATGAGAGCTGAGTGGCGTTTTGCATTCTTGGGGGTGTCATTGGCGGTCCCGCCGACCTTGTCCAGGGCGTTGCTGGCGACGGATTGAGTCCTGCATTGAGAAACGGTGGGTTATACCCTTCTGGATCAGCGCTGCTGCGCCTGCCGACCCCATGCTCGCCATCATCCGAGGGCACAAATGTCGGTTCTGACATGCGGGCAACGACTGGCGGCGGCGTCTTCACCTCGACACAATTGGCACAAAACCAAGGATCCTCCTCCCTGCCTAGATCCGACGGACTCTGAATCCCGATGCACTCCAGATGATACCATGTTTGACAGGCATCACATTGCACGAGTGGGCGACCGTCATCCCATCCCCGACATATACACAAAGCTTCGCCGTCATCGCTGGCACTGCGGTCGACGTCCCGACGACGTAAGAGACGCAGCTGGACGGCCCGCGTAGACCTCTTGGATAACAAGGCAGTTTTGGCGTCTGCGGGGTCACTGGAGACGACAGAAAGCATCGTAGAGCCACGCCGGCGAACCTTGGAATGGGTGAGGAGTGGATACATCTTGCCTCCACCTGATCGAGATACCTCATCAGTTCGACTCGATGACGAACGCCGTTCCTCCTCCTCGTCTTCGTCAGAGTCCCTGTCCAGGAAGCTTTCGATATACCGCAGTCGCTCTTCTCGTTCCGCACTTGACAGCCCATCCTGCGCCATCGGATAAGACCGCCATGGAAACTCCGCGTCTGGCCAGTTCGGTCCATCGATCGTACGGTCTTCCGGAGCCGCAATACTGTCCACGTCCTGCTTCATATCCGCCGATAGCTTTTTTCTTTTGCGAGACCGTTTCGTTTTTGGGGTGGGCTTAGGTGCCGTCTGCGGCTCCGGGGGTTCGACCTTCATGAGAACCCTGCCACGACCTTCAATTTCGACGGGGAATAAGCGGGTAGCGGAGGGCGAGCTCCGTGGCGGATCAAGAAAAGCGGCCAGCCTATCCTTCTTCCGCTTCTCCTCTTCCGTTAACACCATCCCAGAACTGGGACCGTCTTCTCCGATTGCATCACCAAGCTGATTTGGTGAATCCTCATCCTCATCTAATTTCCACGATGCTCTATCAGATCGCTAGATACGATCAAAATTCAGATCAAAATCCAGTAGAGCCTCGTGGCGTCGCTGTCCCAAGCGGGGCGGGGAGAAGACGCTGGCAAACAACTCACATAACGCTCATACCCTCCCGCCATCAAACACTCTTCAAAGCTCTCCTCCGATGTCTCTTGAAAAAGTGCGGTCCGTTTTCCCTTGGCAGGACTATCGATGATACCCGATGACCATAACAAGGAAGTGTCTTTACCCCCCAAATCGGAGGTGAGCGATGCTCCACCAGTACCACTATTGCTTGTAGGCGTCGAGCGTCTGGCCCGTTTAAGGGAGTGAGGTCGGTGTGATTCGGCTGTCTGAGTAGATGCGAGATAGTTTTCGATCAACCGAGCGGGAATATCGGCAACCTCACCCCCAGCAGACTCGTCCTTTACTCTTTGTGATAGGGCATTGGTCGAGTTACTGGAATGGAGAAAACTGCCATTAGAGAGATTCTCTGTCGGTCTTCGCTGTATAGGTGTAGTAGGGCGGGAATGGGATACAGGTGTTACGGGACGTGTCGACGATTGCCGTGAAGGGGTACGTGGTGGAGTGGATGCTCTGAAGGTGTTATGAATCTCCCGTCACATCGAAGCTTAATTGCTGGTACATACCGAGATCGCAGGCCATTCCTAGAAATCGCGTAAGCTGTATGTAAGTGTACGGATCATAAAGACTTGCTCACTCGACACGCGCAATCTGAGCTAGTACATATGCTCCATTATTGCGAGACCGAGTTACTAGTGGGCTGTGTATGCGTGAGAGCCGCAATACAACCCTGGTGGATTTACATACCTGGATTCCGGTGTTGGAATCAAATGTGGTCGAAATGGTGGCGGAGACGGGGAACTGCATGCCCATCAACGTAAGTCGGATACCGTATACGTAGTCAATCTAGCCGTACGTATGAGATCGGAACTCTGTTGGTAGCACAGATAAGTCTATATTCGTCTGTAACCTAGCATTTCGTGTTAATGAATCAGGACACCTAACATGGTTGGTGACTTACTCTTGCGTGGAGGAAGGTGTTCTCGTAAGGAGATACGATGCCATATTTCCAGGGCTGGAATGGCCTCATGTTAGCCATGTGGCAAGAAGGAAACCAATAGGAGAATGGTCCAAATCGTTGGGAAACTCAAGAAACGGGCGAAGCGAGTGAGATGCGTACCTTTGAGGAGTAGGGAGGTGAGTTGTCTTTTGGAATGCTCCTCGTGCATAGGCCATCCCGGAAGGAGTCCCGCTGTTCATACAGAGCATATTAATACCTACGTCGCCCTGCAGAGAGGGAAAGAAGGACGGATCGACGCACCCCGCGCAATTGCCACGCTGATGTAGACGGGCATTATCCTGGCTCCCAGGGGCTTGTATGTACATTTCCGAGTACGATGGCCATCCTGTAAGATCTGAAAGCAGACCTCTCGAATTGGATTTCGTCGGGGTGATCATCTGAGAGGGGGACGAGACCCGGGATGTTCCAGGCTGTTCTTCATGTGAGATATGAAGGTCCGACTCGTGTGTATTCAAATCCATGCGCCGGCCAGCTGGCGATGTTGGTTTAGGATTCTGTGATGGTGGGGGTGTTTCTGGAGACTCTGGGGCAGTCCAGGCTGGTTCGATGGTGAAAAGTACACCGGCGTAAGCTACGCTCAGACGGGAAATGAGGCGAGGCTGCGATTAGCTGACTAATCGTAGAGAATTTCATGCCACGCGCGATTGAATTCTACAGTGGAATTGGTGTGTAATTTAGAAAATTGGTCGCTTCTCACTTGGTTTAACGCCACATTCTAACTTAGGTGGTCTCCATCGCGCCCTCCTCCGTAGCGGTGTTGAGGGGGCAACGGTCGTGGCCGCTTACGATTGGGATCCCACCGCGTGTCAAGTGTACGTTGCAAACCTTGGTGCAGAAATTCTCCGCAAGGTCGGTTCCGATCCGATCGTAAGAATCGATAATCGGAATATGATACGCTAAACAGACAGACATTTCAACCCTCACCGCCGTAGACCTCTCTCCGCTGAATGCAGACCTCTGGCTTCTGTCGCCCTCATGCCAGCCATACACCGTACTCAACCCTCTGGCTAAAGGAGAAGCCGATCCACGTGCACGCTCATTTCTACACCTTATAGGCAATGTCTTGCCCCAACTAGCAGAACACGACGAGCATCCACGATACCTCCTCGTAGAGAACGTAGCAGGATTCCAAGTGCGTGAACTTTGAGTCCAACACCTGGCTAGTACATACCCACCGAATTAAATCCTACACTGTCAGGACTCTCCGACGCGTCACCTTCTCGTATCTTCCCTACAGAAACTCGGATATGTCACGGCCGAGTTTACGTTGAATCCGCTGCAGTTCGGTATCCCAAACTCACGGTTGCGCTACTATCTCCTTGCGAAACTCTCTCCGCTTGAATTTACCGGCCTTGATTCGATTGGGGCGGATCATGTCCTGGAGGAGATTCCTCCACATTACGATCCTTGCGCCAAGCTCCGACCAACGTCCCATGCGACCTCATCGGATCTGAGACATTATATCGACTTGGAAATGGACAAAGAGATGTTTGACCAGTTTAGGATTCCGGACCGAGTGTTAAACAAGTGGGGTCGCTTATTTGACATTGTGCTACCGTCTGGCACTAGGACTTGCTGTTTCACCAGAGGTAGACAGATGTCCACTTGTTCTTGCCGACTGACAGTTCAACACAATCTATTAGGATACACACAGCTCGTGGAACGCGCCGGTTCGATTCTCCAGATGAATGAAGCTCTTGATGTACGTCCTTTGTATCTAAGCTTAGACACCTCGCTTATGTGTAATGAGGCGCAGACCACTCAAGTTTTCGACTCGTTTCTCCGTGCACGTGCATTAGGCGACGGAAACGCCGTGCGGATACTAGATCCTCTTTGCCTTCGATATTTTACACCTGTGGAACTCCTCAGAATCTTCCACTTTACTAGCACAGATTCACATTCAGACGGTTTCATATGGCCGCCGAGCGTATCGACGAAGTCCAAATACCGTTTGATCGGCAACAGTGTGAACGTGGAGGTAAGTTGGAACTATGCTCCGAATAGGACGGTATTACAAGTGAATATCATATCAGGTCGTACGCAGGTTGATCACATATCTGTTCTCCGGAGTAGAAGCTACCGAGTCTTTGGAATTCGGGCCCGCCCGTCAATATTTGTAGTCAAAGTGGCGATTACATCGGAAATCAATGTTCATTGGTTCATCAATCATTCTGACAGTGTTCGAAAACGATCCAGGCAGATCGGAACCGGAACCCAGAAATATCTCGGTGTGAGTACTAGTCTCAATTCAGGCAAATGGAGTTCGACGGCGATTGGAATAGGTATCTAGTAAGTGGAAGAACTCTTGGGCAGTACCGGTGTATCATATTGTCGTTGAGAGGAAGGTATTATTCAGGGAGTGGGGTTGAAAGAGAGTAAGGAATCGTTTATGTATGAAGCAAGTGAATGCTAGACTCGGAAGCGCACGTCGCCCGTGATTGAATCGAATCACGAGCGTTCGTCCACCGGAACAGGGAATTACATAAAACACCCGGATCGCTGCCAGCTGGCAACTCTTCACGCCAGTGTACTCAACTTCGACAACCAAAGAAGATGGGTCAGAATAAGCTCAGGAGAACGTTCATAATTGGATGTGGGTGCACTGCGTTCATCAAGGTGGGTACTATTGCCTGGCGAATACGTGTCCAATTCATGACTGTCATGTTATAACATGTGTTGTCCATCCAAAGCCCAGAGGTCAGAGAACCACAGAGGACGTGCGTTCTAGAAAAACACAATTCAGACCTCTTTTTGTATGTCTGACGTGTTGCCGTCTACTAGATGGGCCTGGAAGCCGCGACCAAGGCGTTGCTTGACGCAGGTACGTTTTGTCCCACACGAGGTTTTAGATCGGAATAATATACCTGTATGCCTTGGAGGTATCACGTACGACGAGGTCGAAACCGCCTTCGTCGGATTCTGCTATGGTGACTCCACCAGTGGACAGGTCAGCCTTTTGTCCGTTTTCTTTGCTCCTGGCATCTCAGCTCCTACAGCGCGCCCTCTATAACCTCGGCATGACAGGCATCCCAATCACGAACGTCAACAACAACTGTTCTACTGGGAGCACCGCCCTCTTCAATGCCAACAACTTAGTCAAGTCCTCCCTTGTGGAATGTGCACTCGCACTTGGGTTCGAACGTATGGCTCCAGGAAGTCTAGGAACCAACTTTCCCGATCGCACTTCTCCGACCGCACTCTTTGGCGCCAAATCATATGAATTGGAGACCGACTTGAAGACGGGGAAGAACCATGGACCAGGCGCTCCGAGGATGTTCGCCAACGCAGGCCAGGAATACTGTGACAAGTACGGAGCAGATGTCACTCATTTTGCCAAGATAGGTGTGTTCCACCGTGTTTGCGCCCAGCTTCCTGTGCACTTGCTGAAGAACGATGGCATGACAGCCGCAAAGAACCACAAGCATTCGGTCAACAACCCATACTCACAGTTCCGAAATGGATGGACCGAAGAACAGGTTCTTAATGCGCCAAAGATCAACAATCAGCTGACCAAGTTCATGTGTAGTCCGACCTCGGCAAGTTTCACCGTCCCCCTCTCTAGCAATTGCTGATTTTTCTCTACTCGCAGGATGGTTCCGCCTGCTGCATTGTTGCATCAGAGGACTTTGTGCATGCGCACAAGCTCGAGAACCAGGCCATCGAGATTGTTGCGCAAGGACTCGAGACCGATCACCCCATTGCATTCGAGTCCGGGAGTGCGATGGAAGTAGTCGGGTACGGTATGACGAAAAAATGTGCCGACAAAGTCTTTGCGCAAGCCGGTTTCTCACCTGGGCAGGGACGAGATGAGGTCGGGGTGGTGGAACTCCATGATTGCTTTTCTTCCAATGAGGCATGTATCCTTTAGTCTGTGCTCGGCATTATTTGTGAATGACCCGCTTCCCAGCTCATAACGTATCCCGCGCTTGGACTTTGTGCTCCCGACGCAGCTCATAAGCTGGTAGACGGGGGCGATAACACGGTTAGTTCCACAGTTCTCCTTTCATGAGCGTATTTGAACGCATGTCTGTGCACAGTACGGTGGAAAATACGTCGTGAACCCGAGTGGTGGACTTGAAGCTAAAGGGCACCCCCTTGGTGCTACGGGTCTGGGCATGCATTTCTATATCGCCAGTATGTTTCCACTCTCGATGCAAAGCACTTTTACTGACTCGCGATCAACAGTGCAGCTCCGGGAATGTGAGTTGATGCATTGTCGTGCTCAGCTTCACATTGGGTACTAATGTGACGCACAGGGGCCGGTCCAATGCAAGCGCCAGGTCTTTTCAACACCTCAGACAAGCGTGGCAAGTACGGTCTTGTGCAAAACATCGGTATTGGTGGCGCAGTGGTTGTGAGCCTTCTACGTCGTCCTGAGTTCTTCAAACCTGGTGGTATCAACGGACAGACGAGGTACGCAGCGTACGTTGCATTCTATGATCGCGCCTGCTAACCGAGTGTCCTTGCCGTTCGACCCAGACTGGGATACAATCACGGTTGTGAATGCAGGCCTGTCACGCTTGCAGACTTGGACAAGGTCAAGTCGAAGAACTCGTCGCCATACGTGCTCCAAGCTGCGAAACTATAGTCAGGTTATCTAAGGAGGCACCTGATGAATGCATATATCTCTACTGTGGGTGGATTGATTGTGTGCGTTGCATATTTTGCAGTTTGGATCCCGTATCCAACGAGAGTCCCGAGGCTGGGCTCTATAGCCCGGGCCCTGTTGTGTGTGATTGGTTGAACCTCGGGCATTGCGGACCAGGAGTTCAGCACTACTCCACGGATGAAGGGCAAACTACTTCCGACACTTGATTCCCGCGGGTCCGATTGGACGTCGGGAGGTTTTGGAGAACGTGTTTCAAGGGTGCTTTTGGTCGCATTCCATCAGAACAACCGCTAGACCTCGCCGACGTCGGGTCTGGAATTCGCGGTCGTTTCCATGTCACTGATGTGCTGCATTGAAATTTCCAGGCTAATGTAGCGGCTATGGAGGCATTAGGACTGGTCTGAAAGGAATGGACGTACTAGTGCCGAGTGTCTTTCAACGCCCAGTGGGCAAGAGACTGGGCATACATAGCTGGCCTGCAGTGATGACCCCAACGCGATAGAGCACTACGCGACCCAGCCCTGTGCTTTGATGTCATTTTCGCTCGATCTACGAGATGCAAAGTTGCAACAGGAGTTCAGAACCGTGACGTTCATGTGCGAAATCGATAAAAAGGTAAAGGTAAAGGCATCAATAGCCGAAGGGCTGAGCACCTGTGGAACCTGGACCATTTCTATTATACGAAGCACCTGCAATGTGGTTTTGTCGAGGAGGCCTTCAAGTTGACAGCAACGCTTAAATGAGCATAGCGGCGTGGTAGAAAAGAAGTCTGATGAAATATTATAGATGTAGTAATCTGTTGTGGTTGACCCCCACCATGATGCGTCCACTCATTCGATACGACCTCGACGAACCTCCACAGCACCCGGTACAGCACGCCACCGCGGCCAACGGACGCCGACCACCGTCGAAAAAACGCAAACGATACCCCCACAACTCACAAAGACCCCCACCTCCCAATTCCCGTTTCCAACATTGGGACGACCCAGGAAACACAGCCGTCAGCGTGGTATATGACGAATCAGAGGTCAACGCAAGCGCAAGCACACTACCACCTCTCGCCGCTCCGGAATCCGTCGCGATGTCAGATGTAGTCCACGTCGAGGAGAAAGTAGAAGAAGAGTACACCGAGGAGGTAGAGGATTGGAACGAATCTGCGGAACACTGGGAAGATGTTGAGGAGGATGGAGACGAAGAAGAAAGTAGACCGCTCACGCACGACGAGATCTGGGACGACTCTGCACTCATCGACGCGTGGAACTCTGCACAGGCCGAGTACGAAGTACTAGTCTCCGTCCTGTCTCTCTCGCGCTGCGTCGCTCATTACAACTCCTTTAGGCCTACCACGGTACGTCGAAATCTTGGCAATCAGAACCCATCAAAAAGTCTCCCCTGTGCGTACCCTACCCTACCGTTCATCTCACCGTCCTGAGCGCGTTTGCCTACCAGGTGGTACAACAAACCCTACACCCCCCAACCCGATCCAAAACCACCCGCGAAACGCGTCAAAACGTCACATTCTGAAGGTCAAGAGGGCGAAGCCGAACTGGATACCGCCCCGCTCGACTTTAATAGTTACGTCCCGACGCATGATCCCTCCCTCGGCATCACGTCCAACACAGCGACGATGACCAACCCTTTCACGAACGCCCCATCTTTCGTCCCGCCTTCGTCGACGACAATGGCGAGCCGCGATGAAGCGTTCAATAACGCGTTGAACGCCATGTACTGGGGCGGGTATTGGACTGCGGTGTACCATGTGAGCCCCTGATTATCCCAGATTCGTGCGTGTCACTGTCCTGACTTCACTTGGTTTCATAGTGCCAGAGCCAGACGGACGGAAAAAACAACAAGGTGCAGGCAGAAACGACCGAGGAGAACGGGTTGGAAGCAGACGC
>JBBPOJ010001362.1:0-14238 GCA_038091395.1 Leccinum rimulosum | reverse complement strand
GGATCGTCTCAGCTGACATCGTACGATGATGTCGATGTATGATCCATACGGTCGATACAGCCAATCTGGACGACTGGGATGCCATTTTCGCCGTCAACGTCAAGGGAACCTTTCTCTGTTTCAAATATGCACTGAGCTCCGGTGGATAGACGTCCACCATCTCCGCAACCACGTCGCGGTCGTGAACCACTGGACTGATCTCGTCTTTGAGGGCTGTCGGCTCTGAGGCCTCCCTGAAAACTGATCATGCCCAGATCTGGTCCGAGATGTTCCGTTCTGTATTTAGTATTGTTTATATGCTCCGGTCTGCTTTATCTGTGGGGCGCATGTCGGCTTTCTGTATAATCTGCCTGCTGCTGCTTTCACGAATCTGTGTATAATCTGCCCAATACTGCTTCCACCGTGATACATCTTGTCATCTTCAACCAGCCACCCAACTCAGGCTGTGCAGGTATAGACAGCATGAGTGGTTCCGAATCGGAACACGCTAGACGTCGCTACATCAGCAAAACAGCTACTTTTGCACAGACATACAGAGGTACAGACCTAGTACAGACCAAATACAGATAGCACAGATAGTACAGATAGTACAGATAGTACAGATAGTACAGATAGCACAGATATTATACTAGTAGTAGTAGTAGACTATTCTATTTTACTGGCCATGGCACTGGCAACGAAGCTCCATGTCTGAGTCTCACTGTTCGAATACTTTCCAGCCCATGAAGTTCAAGTTTCCCCCCCCCAAAAAAAAAAACCAAGTTAGAATAGTACTGTTTACCATACCGAGTCATACTACTATAGTACTAGGACCGAATGTATTCACGGTCAGAATCTGAGTAGTAGTAACACTACTACTGCTGGCAGTGGTATACTATACTGACAATGAATGAATATCTTCCGTCCGAGTTGCTGCACCGATGACTGCAAAATATAAACAAATCAGCACCCGAGCTCTGTCACAACTTTAAATAGGCAAGAGCACTGCGGGTCCGGGGTGCGGCGGGTAAACCCGCTACCCGTCACCACGGATACCCGTAACCGTGGGGTGGGTGCACGCTGTGCGTCGACATCGTCACGCCGACATGGCGTGGTGCTATCAGCACGCCGCATCGTCGTGTCGATGTCGACTTTGCGACGGTGTTCTATTTGCGACGGTGTTTCGTCCTTGTCTCGCCATCCTGGCTTACCCAAGTCACCGTCGCCTCCATCGCCATCGTCGCGTCGCCGTCTGCGTCGACACTTGTCGTTGCATTGACACCGTGTCGTTGTCGTTATGGGTCGATGTCGCGTCGTGACTGGGCGTTGGCGTTGGCGTTTTCCGTGTCGTCCGAGTCGTCATCCCCCTCCGAGTCCTCCTCATCCTACCTCGCCGTCATCCGATCATTGCGTTCCGTCAACACACCGTGGTGGCACGAAGACGGGGATGGGGATGCAGCCGCGGGAGCATCCCTTTCTCGTTCAACATTCAATGCCCACTGGCACAGTGCCGATTCGCATACCGCCCATCCCCGCCAGCTTGGCAGCAAACCGCTGCTTCCTGGCTACCTCCTCCTCTTCTTCTCGATGTCCATCAACGGCGGCGCTCCAAACTGGATACCTCCGAGTCCCAAATGTGCCATGCGTTCTGCGATCGCGTGACGACGCGCAGCTGCTTCGTCTTCTAGGGACTCGGGCCGAGGCGTGACGTCCGCCGAGGTCCCCTCCTCCGCTGCAGTCGATGGCATTGTCAGAGCCAGAAAACGAAACACATAAAATGGGACATAGAATGGGCCTAACGCGTACCTTCGTCCGACGTCGACTGTTCCTGCGTCATGATGATGAGAGGCGCGTCGCACCTTCGGCTATCAACAGGCCGGGGCGACGTGGGAGCGGGTGGTGACGAGGATGGAGTTTCAGCTAGAGGTTCTGGCACTCGCACGCTCGGAGTCCGTTTGGGTGGTGGCATAGACCGTCTAGGTGGGGGTGACGGAACATCCTCTGCGATGAACACGCGGTGGAACAGGTCGAGGCGGTATAGAGTCCGGCGACGCAGGTCGCTCCTCTTCGTCCGCCCTCAGCACTTGCACTGGCGTCTTTGGCGGCGGCCAGATGGGGGGAGAGGAGGGCGTGGGTTTGGATCGGAGATTGACGGGCGGAGGCGGTATGGGTCGGGTAATGCGTGGGGGCGGCATCTCGTCCGCTGCTTCTGCCTCGTCGTCGACTTTCAAGGCCTTGGGCGTATCGTGCTCGCACTGAGCGGCTATCGTGATGCTAAGTGCTACTGCGCCTTCTTCTAATGAATCTAATCTATCATTTTGCCGCTCTTCCTCCGGGCAGAGTTGTGCCTGATGTGACTCCGCTTGCTGCATACAGACGTCGGTGCCTTGCTCTTCAAGTTGTCGGGCCACTATGTACACTGAACCGTCTTGAATTGGTGGCTCTTCAGAAGTTTTCGGAAGGCGATTAGTATGCCCATCGTGACCGCCACCACCTTGCACCTCGGTATAGGACGCGCATGTTCGCCTGTCACTAGGACCAAGGAAGGGGGGGAAGAAAAGAAACGATGTACATTAATACCCAGATCCCTACGACATGATAATACGATAAAGAAGAAGAAGAAAGGGGAGGGACAAACGAAATCAAGATTCACCATCATGGGCTGGTGCTTGATCGTCTTCGTCGACTTTGGCATCGTCTTGGTCAATTCAGACGTCTGGCCCAGCAGCATCATGTTCGATGGGTGGAACGGTGCCTTGTCTTGCTGGAGAAACGGGGGGAGGAGGAATGGTCTCCCTATGTTCCTTTGTATTTACATTAACTTCGTCCTCGACGTCAAGCAGTTCTTTGGATGGTGTTGCGACCACCTGCTCGTCAAACGATGAACGTTGTGGGATCGGAGAAGGAGCCTGTCTGCAACACGCTGACGACGTGCTTCTTCATCTGCATCGTCTTCCTCTGCCTCGGGTTGGACAGCTCCGGAAGGCTGCTCTATATGCACTGCTTGGTCCTCCGCACCTGTATATGTTGACTCTTCTTCGGCGTGAACAACTGCACATTCTACCAGCTCCTCTACCCCTTCCTGGTGACTGGGTTCTTCAACGGGCTCGTGAAATGCCTCGGAACCACGAACGAGTGCTCGGAGTCAGTTGTGATATTCACGCGTTCGTCGTGGGTCGTTTCGATCGCCTCCGCTACCTCCAGTAGCTCCACCTATGAGCGCGATTGAAGCCAAATATGGAATAGAGAACATAGCTTGACCGTCGTCAGTCCACTCAGGCTGTAATTGGGTAATTGGCAGGCTTGGCCACCAGCGCATTGAGTGCCTTGGGTGGGGTTGGTAACCTGCGTCGGATTAGGTGGGGGGGTCGACGGGTGGGGTGGTACTCACATGAACGGAGGCGTGAACGCAAGCAGTGAAGATAAGGGAGGTGAATGTCGGGAGGTAGAACATCATGTCCGGGGTTGTGAACAAACGGGAAGTTTTTGAGAGTGCTTCACGGAAAGGTATCTGCGGGGATTTGAAAGCGAATAACGCGACGGTCCGGGGGAGTGAACCTCAGGCTTGAGCTTGATGGTGTGCGTTTAAGAGTACGGAAAGTTAGTCTGGCCAGTGCAGGAAGTTCTGAATGAGATGAGGTCGATCGGGTACAATCCCTCGCGTTCTTCATGTCCGGGCCAGCGCCTTGCTCGAACACTCCCGAATCCACGAGGTGAGCGTGATGTAGCCGCTGACCATCAAGGGGTCGTCCGTCCTCAGCGTCGAGATCATCCCATGAGTCATCGCCGTTTGAATCAGCCTCTGTCTCACTATCGATATGGACGTCGAGCGAGGGGGCAAGCCGGGCCCCATTTTCGTCGTGATCGACAACGAGCTTTGCCTCGTCGGGTAGGTCTGAGGAGGTTCACCGCTTCTTAAAAACCCGGTTGTCATCCTCTTCGGGGACGTCAACTTTGACGTTCAAGTGGGAAGTGGTCCGCTTGAACAAGTCGTCTCGCTGTACCTCGTGCTTGATCACATGGGAAGTGATAGCAAGGGGGAGACGGTGACCAGCTTGGGTGGCTTTGCGTGGGGCAGATGAAGCAGGATCGACAATCATAGCGTCATCAGCGTGAACGGGAACGGGCTCCACGTCCTCCTTTACGTCGGCTAGTGGTCGCACTTGGGGCTGGGGTGCAGTTGCCTGGCGGGCCGCAGAGACGATGGACAAGGGCGGCCGAGTGCCAGCGGATTGAGGCAGTCTTAACTTGATGACCGCGCCGTCAAACTTTGCCTTCGCGGAGGACAGATCGGAGGCCTTGACCTTGACGTCCTTGGGAGCAAGTGCCGACTTTGCCTTCAAGGTAGTATTCTTGGGAACTTGAGCGAGGGTTCACCGGCACGATTTCGATACTGCTGCCACGCAGGCGTGCATACCGTCTAGGCTTCTGGGTATGTATTCGGAATGCGTCAAGCATCGCGACCCTAGTTGTTGTAGCCAACTCTGGCAGCATACAAAGTCCCCTCCGGCGTCGTCATCGCGCGTGCATACTTGAGTAACACAAAGCGAAAGAAAAAAATAACACAATAGTATACAATTATCAGCTCGGTATGGGTAAACAAGTCATCCTGACGTCAGCAAATTAGTTGGGATTTTTTCTTCTTCTGTCTTGATTACGCGTTTGCAGTGGAATGGACGCGCGGATGATGAGTGCATGAATAATTAAAAGCAAATGTGTGACGAATGAGTAATGACGTGCGGCGTGCATGGTGTAGGATGCGAAAGGTAACCAGAATTCCTGGTAGATGCTGTGAAATGGTGCAATGCCGAGTTCTTCACGGCGACGGCGTCGACGTAGATTCAGATTGTGATTGCACGGGCGATTGGCTCCATGGTGCAACCGTGTCGTCGAGCATGATGCCTCGTATCCAGTTGTACACCGCTTCTGGGAAGTGTCTGGGAGACCAGGCAGGTCAGGTCGACAATCCAAAAGGTGCGAGAAAACGACGACGTACCGTTCCTTTAGCCGCTCTAGCAATGCAATCGCGCGTTCACGATCACCGTTGCCCAGTTCGGCGCGGAACATGGCCTCCCACGTCGAAGGCTAGAAAGACGTGTTCAGTCAACATAATCCCAAAAACCATATCCAGACGCGCTCACCTCTCTATACGAAACCGAATCGGTAGACACCACAGATGTAGACGAAGATGAATCGTGCGGGACGTGGTTGCCAGGAGCGGCAACTCCGCTCGCTGGATCAGCCAAGCTCTCAAAGACCGCCCGAGCCTCCTCGATCGCACCGTCAGCTGCGTATCCCTTGATCAACAGGTTCGCAATGTAGGCCGTCATGTGTACGCCCGTCGACTGCAGCCGCGTAATATACTGCTGTACGAGGTCCATCCGTTTGCGCGTCACGAGCGCGTTGATCAATGATTCGTAGGAGACGGCGTCCGGAAGGCACGTAGAACCATGCCTCGAAGATGGATGCGAGGCGATCGATTCGAAAACGCTGATGGCCTTGTCAGTGTCCTTCATGACGCAACCATAAGCGTTGATCAGCGCGGCCCAGTGTGTGCCTTGGAGGCGGACGCGCGGGTTCGACTCGGCCCGCTTGAAGGCCTCTTCCATGGCCGCCATGTCAACGGGTTCAATGGTTCCGTAAGCATCAATGAGGAGCTAGGGCGCGATTAGACAAGACAGACGTACGAGGGATGAACAGCTTACTTTGTACGTATACGGATGGCTGAACCTTGGCCTCGGTCATCTTATCCAAATAGTATAATACCTTCTCCCTATCCGGTTTTGTGTGCGTGAAGAGTTGCATCATCGTGTTGTAGGGCGGGATTCGAGGCTTGAAGTTGGGCTGACTCGTCATTTCCTCAAACAGCTGCTCGGCGGCTACTGCGTCGCCAACCCTCGCACATGCAGCGATCACAGCACCATAGGTGATCGAAGAAGGGCGCAGCGACGATTTGGTCTTCATCTGTTGGAAAAGCTCCAGTGCAAAGTCCGCCTTGGCGAGCTTGGATATGATGGTGTTGTAGAGGTACACGTTGGGCTTCGTTACAAGCATCTGACATTCCGAGAAGAGGGCCATGGCGTTCGAGGTATCGTCCGTGGTATCCTTGACACACTCGATCAACGAACCATATGCGTCAGGGGAGGGAACACCACCGGCGGCAGTTATCCGGCTTCGGTGTGCATACGCAGCATCCATATCGCCTCCGTGTGCGTAGGCGATGATCATGTTGTCTTCGATCTGGAACCATGCTTGTGATTGCCAGGTGGGGCTTTGGGCGACGAAGGGAGAGAAAAGAACCTGTTGAGCGATAGAATACACTGATTGTGCAGTGGAAAGATTGCCTGCACGTCCAAGGCCATTGATTAACCTGCCAAGAGTGGCTGGATGGGGGATAACGAGGCTGATCCGCAGAGATGGCCGCTTGGAGGGTGTTGTAACTGTCCTTGACCGTGACTGATGGATGGGAAGGGAACCACTGGTCGATATGTCGACTGAGTTCCCCATCAATGATGACTTGTGTCGAAGATGGAGCAAACTCGGCAGAAGGCAAGGGTGGTGTGGGAGTACGAGGAACATCGTTCTCCTCATTTTTCCGCTCGGAAAACGGCATCTTGAGGCGGTTGAAAGACCATCCAAGACCATCCAAAAACTGAGAAACCTCACGCTCTGCAAAGTTGGCGTAGAGGGCTTCCGTCACAGCAACCTGTACCTTGCTGTTCACCAGCCGTAAGTCAACCTTGACATCGCTCATGGTCTGCAACAGCGGCATCAGGCCAGTGTATGCGGCACCTGATGAAGGGGAAACTTCTAAAACAGAGGGGTTCACAGGGAGCGAGATTGCACACTGAAGAATGGTCTCCATGTCCAAAACATCGAGTCTCTGGGGAGCAGACATGTATGCGTAGAGAAGAGGACGGGCGATCGAGGGTGCACAAGGTGAGCCGAGCCATGCGACAAGAGGAATCATCGACAACGATTGCTCGAGAGCAACGGTGGATGTGAGAAGTGGCCACAACAGCGTCCAAGTAGCCGACAGTATCCTCGCCATTGTCGCCTTGTACTTGGGAAGGCTCTTACCGGGCTTGATGGACAAAAGTTGGTCGATAATTCTGCGAGCATGGTTGCCAATTAAGTCGACCGAGCGTCTCGTTTCCTCCACTCCGCTTGTCGTCGTCACAGACCCATGTGATTTTGCCAACTCCTCCAGAAGACGGACATTCGCTTCGAGAACCATGAGAGTGTCCGAAACCCGGATGCCCAAATTATCTTTGGGAGCACAGTCGACAAGGATGTCAAATAACCTGTTGAGCTCTACGAGGTAAACGCTTTGCTCAGACGAGGCTTCCACAAGAATATCTAGCATGACGTTCCAGCAGATCTGATCTGGACGGGGAGGATTCCGAGATGGCTCGTCGGTATGGCTGGACGGGGTGGGTTGTTGGAGAAGACGATCAAACCAAGACAACGCGGTTTTGATGTCAGACTTAGGTCCGTCTGACGAGGCAGTATTGCAAAACCCGCTGATAATTGTCGTGAACGTCGACGAGGCTGGAGAGGGAACAGAGGCCAGGTTGCCTGGACAGCGTATCAGCGGGCCAGTCGTTCTGGAGAATGAATGAAGCGTTATATTTGTCAAGATTCCCGCTGTTCATCATGGTCTCGAGCAAACGGAGAGCACCGTCCGGTTGACCAGCCTTGAAATAACCTGGATCATCTTGTTCCAGATCCTGAGCTGGATAGGGAACTGTCTTTCGACCTCGGCAACCAACCCTCGAGTGCTGAGACTTCGGAACTCTTGGAAGACCTCTTTAGCACCGGTGAGATCACCTGCGTTGACGTAGGTGGAGAGGAGGTAATAGAACATGAGATCAGTAGGAGGGGGTCGAGACCGGGCCTCGAGTTGAGCATATATGCGGATAACAGCATCGATGTTTGCGTGAGCAGCACAAGAGCGAAGGAGGGCATGGAAGACGCTGGCCGGCAAGTGAGCGACCAACGGACGTCCGGACGTGGTAGAATCGGATGTCTGGTGTGGGACTGCGCGGCAAGCGGCGTCGAAGACGCGCATTGCAATCGCAAAATTGTGCTCAGCGAGCAAAGCTGCCCGCTGAGTCTCGTCGGCATCGGATTCCTCGCCTGGGGCGTCTTCGAGGTCCCCGATAGCAGAGAGTTGGCGTCGCTTTGCACGCCAGGAGAGTACGTCGAGCGATTTTTGGACCTCGCGGTCTCTGTCTGTGAGGCCTGTGATGACGTTGATGTATGTGCCCAGGTTCGGTGTTAGGCCGCGCTGGAGGAGGGCATTGTAGAGGGGCTCAAGAAGGGATACGCTGGCTGGCGAGCCAACGGACACGAGAGCGCGAAGGGTATGGTTGAAATCGAGGAGGTTAGGTTCGGAGTAGGATAGCGAAGGCTCTTGGGAGGAGTCAATCAGCCAGCGAGCGTGTTGCAAGACGGTGGATGTGTCCTTTTTGTTCAACGCGCCTTCGACTGCGAGGGAGAAAGGGGACCAGGCGTTGACTGGACGGGGTTCTTGCTCAGTCTCGCCCTGTTGATCCTTGCTAGCAGCAGCAGTGTGGCGATCACGAAGCTGCAACTGCACGGCTTGCAAGACACCCGTGGCAATATTGCGGTCACCAGCGGGGAAGGAGAAGGAATGTCGGCGTGCGAGGGTGCGGGGTGTCTTCGTTGCGGTGGAACGGGAATTGACCAAGGTTACCCTTATTTCTTCCTTTTCTTCGTCTGGTTTGGTAGCGCCATCCTGGACTGCAGACTGATTTGCGTGGGTGATGGCACGGCCAGCGCCCTGCGAGGAAGTTAGTCGTGTGCGAACAGCTACGACGGAGGACACGTACGGTGTAACCCTTGTAGAATTTGCCTCCGGCGTGAAACTTTGCACCACCTGGGCCAGCACCGGCGCTGCCCCACGACGAACCAGCACCTGCGGCAGGGCCAGACTGGAGGACATTTCTGAGTGCGCCTGCTGCACGACTTGAGTGAGCAAGTAAATTCGCGACTTTCGGGATCATCGTCACGTCGAGTCACTACGGAAGAAAAAAAAACTTGGCTGTAATAAATGACTTCGGAGAAAACCGGAACATTCCAAGCCGACGAGCAGACGCAATCACTCAACCACCCGCCAATCACCGGCCAGAATATCCACCCACGTGTGTTCCTCCACAGCCACCTCGGCATCGCCCTCTTCCACACAACCACCAAACGAAACTTTCTCACGCTCACGTAACGGCCGAAACAGAACCGAGCGGGCATCACACGACTGCAAATGCCCGACCGTGAGAAGATACGCGGGCGTGTACGTAATCGGGTCAATCCCGAGTGCCTGTCTGCCAGTCAGCCCCTATGACACTGCGTCATCTACATGACTCACCTTGTACCCAACGGCAGTCCTCCCCGGCATCACTTGCTTCACGCCCGTCAGCTTTTCAAGTGTCCCCCATCGTTCCTCCGCAAGTGACTCCAGCCTCCGAACATCCCCGCCTGATACAACGGCGACCTCCGTGACTTTCTCTTCGGATGTCTTGCGCTTCTTCTTTTCTCTATGCAAACCAGCCCCGACATCAACGCTCGTCACAAACAAGTTAGGCGGTAAAGATGAGCGCGACGAAGGCGGAATCAAACTCGGAAGAGCCCGCGTTGCTGACGTTTGCGACTTGCACGTGTCCTCCGCCGGGGTCGGACATTCGGGTGTGGCCGTTTCCTCGTCCCCGAAAATGATCTTGGGTGGAAGAGGTTTGCTCATCAACGCCCGAAAGTTCTTCGCCTTGTTCTTGTTCCGCAGTGAGAGTGACATCAGGCCTGACATCGCGTTTGCGTCAACCGCGGCTGGTGCCGTCGACTGTTTCTCTGGAACAGCTACATTCGCGGGCCCTTCCTCTGACATGCCGGCCGTATCCTGCTCGTGCATTCGTTTTAGTCGTCGTCGGAGATTCCGTGACCGCGTTTGTGGTTTACCATAGCCGGGTGGAACAGACGTCGTCCTAGTAATCGTTTGTCGTTGTAACCTGAACTCGACAGAAAAATGGACGTACGGTTGAGCTACATGCGACTTGGCTTTAGGACCTTCTCTCGCCTGAATTTTTGAGGGCAGCGTTGTGGGACTCGATGAGTCGTCCGATTCTGACGTCGATTCCTCATCCGTTGAAGTATCTGACTCAGAAGTGGTGGACTCCGAATCGGACGTGGAGCTCGACGAACTTGACGCGGATGCGCGTCCCTTTTGCTTCAGCGATGCTGCAGGCACCGGACGTGTTCGTGTTGCAGGCGGGAAAAGCCGACGAACCTGCTGTAGAATATCGGGCGAGGTCTTGGGTCGCCACGGAGAAGCATCCGAGTCCGTATCAGGCTCAGAGCTCAAAGAAAGCGCAGACATGTGTCGTTTCCGCTTTTGTGACACTGCAGTTCCAGAACCAGCTAGTACCCACCCGAGGGGAGCAGTGGCGTCCTCGCGCGGCGTGTCTTTTAGTAGTAAGTCTATACTACACACCAGTGAGCTTTCAGAAGAGCGCGTCCGAGCGACTCACCAAATCAGGTCGCCGTCTTTGATGATAGTGAGCTCGGAACTGTCGAGTAACTCATAGCCATCGATCGAGAGGCGCAACAAAGAAGACGAGACGCCGCGAATGACAGGAAGGGACGCGCAAAGGAGGGTCTTAAAAGAGGAGATGGTCTTTTTTGATTCAGTCCCGTGTAGAGGAAACCAGGCTTTCAATGGAGGCAGCGGGGCGTTCGTCGATATTTTGACCCGCATGGTCGTTCGTTGAAGACCCAAATCGAGTAACAACCCCCCTATGAAGTCAACCAACTCTAGCCAACGGCATCCTGTAAAAAGTATGTTCCCGGGTCGATCGATTTCCGCATGTTAGGTGAAGTAAATTCAATTTCTGACTACAAAAAACACAAGGGGCTGACCGATCTAACACAGTATGCCAGCCTCCCGGTCCACATTCATTCTCTTGCTCTTCGCCCACGATGCTCAAGTCCATCGTCTTTGCCGTATTGAGCGTCCTCCTATGCTTGGTCTGGGCAGCCCCGCCCCCCGACGAACGGTCATACGACGGAAGGGTACGTCGATTCCACTTCCCCAACGCTAACCCCTTACATACCCCCTCTGCTCCAGGGAACATGGTTTTACCCCGGCTTGGGCGCGTGCGGTTGGTACAACGTCAACTCGGACCTCATCGTCGCCATTTCCCAGAAAATATACGACTCTGGATCTCACTGCAAACAAGTCCGTGTCTTTTCCTTTCCCCTTCCTTTCCGATCTCATAGTACTCGCTTTGCAGTACGTCAGAGTCACAGACGTAACGACGGGAAGGACAGAATACGGCTTGACGGCTGACGAGTGTCCAGAGTGTGCCCCAGGGGATCTTGGTATGTCTCTGCTCTGCTTTTCTCGATGGTCGGCTGACCTTTCCACCAAAGACATGTCCACCGGTCTGTTCCAGAAATTCGCAGATCTCAACGTTGGGGTGCTCTCCATCGATTGGAATTTCATGCCTCTGGAGTGGGTTCCCTGAGCGCGCTCTTCGTTTCTCGTCGTTTCCCGTACGTTTTCCCCTTCATCACTTCCAGGTTCTCTGGTCCCTCACTGAAATTGTTTAGATTCTGTTTGTCTCGCTTTTTCGATCAGTGAAGAACATCGAGACGTCCTACATGTTTCCAGTTTGGTATCAACCTTTTATACCATTCGTCTTTGATTCCCTTTCATCAAGTATACCACTCTATCCAATGCATAGTTTTCTTCCAAGCTTCTCTACAGGTGTCAACTTGGTTTCTGTTTGTTCGTAAGACGAACGAGCCGAATTGTAGAACGCATCCGACGACCATATCATAGCTATTCAGCACGGTATCTCATGGAACTCAGAGGGATTAACTCTGAAATCGGAAACGTGGGGAACGACATATATGGTCTCAAGTAGAGTACGCCGCTGAATTCGCTTAGATAACATCGATAAAGCCCTCCGGGCGGTCCTGGACCCCGGACAGTATCCACGGGTGTGACCAACATACGCAGAGGTAAATCGACAACCAGAACATTGACACGTCCAGGAGCATTACCGTCATACACCGATACGAAAGTGAACGAACGCAACACGTTAACTGAGATGACATTGTCATCAACAACAACACCAGAACGAACATCGTCGTCGTCGATGACACGAACATGATGCACAGGCAGCGAGTGCAAACGTCTTGATCGGGTCAATGCACGGAAGCGCATGCTCAACGACAGAGGGGAACACTGAGAACAAATATGTGCACGCAGTGCATTCAGTAAAGTTTGTTTTTTGGTCCGCGTAGTATGAACAACACCATGAGTTTGAAGAGCAATAGTAGCGCGAAGGTCACAAACCTGTAGTGAAGGAAGAGAATCAACACATTCAGCAGTATTGTGGAACACGATGCAAATTATTGGGCCATTAGGCCACTGGCACCGGTCCAGACTCCACGGAATGGAATCAGTAGCCGCGGTTGATAAAAATTCGAAATCACAATGCAAGCGATCCAGCACGTCTGTCCTACCGTCTACGGGTCCAGGAATTATATTCTGTTTCTCCTCTAAGTACGGCAGTCGTAGCAGTAGTAACTTCCCCTCCTCCACGCACATATTCGCCCTCACCCTTCTCACCTGGCCCTTACAGTTACCATCCATATGCACATGCACGCACATCCGCCTTCGCCGCAATCCCTTCACCCTCGCCGTTGCCCTCTCAAGCTTGCTTCAAAGGACACCATCTGCGACGACACATATTCGGATAAGTCCTGGTTGACAGTGGCGCAATGTATGTTCCAGTTTCGATGTGGAGGAAATTTCAGGGAACTGCATGGGTACCGTGGTACGGGTTGTTTTTTTTTGTACCCGCGCATTACCAGTAGAACTTAACGTTGATCAGCCACGACGACATCAACATCCGACATCGACAACGCGACAACGACGCGTCACGACCCAGACGACATCGACGAATTCGACTCGTCACTGGCAGCGACAACAACGTCGTCGTCGACACGTCACAGCGACAGCACCGACAACGTCGACGATTCGGACGTGTCACGGCGACAGCGACAACCGACAACCGACAATAACGTCTTCACGACGCGTCACAGCGACAACGTCGGACGACGACAGCAGCGACAATGCGTCATCAGCGACAACAATGTCGACGACGACTCGGTCGCGTCACGGAGACACCGACAACCACACCGACAACGACTCGGACGCGTCAAGGCACCAGCAACAAGTCACCAACGTCGTCGATGACGTGTCACGGTAACAGCAGCAACAACATCAGACGACGACGACTCGGAAGCAGCGTGCTGCCACGGCACCACAATGACGACGGCACCACGATGATGTGGCGCGCGACGCGTGACGCCGACGACACGACGACGCAACGTGCTACCCCGACAACGACAACGACGTCGACACGGCGACAGGGAGACAGGGAGGCGGCAGCGACACTGCGAAGATGACAGGGAGGACGGGGAGGTGGCACGAACAGCGTCAGCGATACCGCGGACCGCGACCACGACGACGATGTTGCGTCACGGCGACACGTGCTACCCTGGCACCACGACGATGACGCAACGACGCGACGTCGGCGACGCAAAGAAAAAAAAGACAATGCAACGACGCTCGTCGACACCTGTTCAACGATAATCCTTCCCCAAGACGCTCCACGGACATGTCAATTCGTGGATTAAGTCCACACAGGCAGTCACAAAGCACACCCGAGACTTGTTTGTATCTCTGGCTGAGCTGTGAAACAGCCTTTGAGGGTAGCGAGGCACAACAGTGGTCTTGAGTACGGTCGAGTAGTACACCAACCTGTTCTTTCTGATGTGGAAATGTGACAACTAATCTAATTTGCTTCCGCACCAAAACGCTAACATAGAGCCGAAATTTTGAACTGATCGAAAGCAAGGTGTAGATGGCACCACCTACCATAGCCCGCTCAGCCTTCAAGGCACTGGAGCCTTAGTCTGGAGGCAATCTTGGTGACATGCACCATCAAGAGTTCTCTCGGTTGAATCCGACTTGTGAGTCTAGACTCTTTCGTGAAACCCATACCTGTTCGATGATCCGAATGTACTTCATCAGTTTGATTGTTATCCGGTTAGTTCCTAGATGTGATTCCGTCCCGACATTTATTTAAGTCAGGCGCACGTACTTGATAGTATTTGTGCTCCTCCACATTTACTACCCAATGCTCTTCAAGGTGATCACAACCATTGCCGTCA
>JBBPOJ010001361.1:0-14252 GCA_038091395.1 Leccinum rimulosum | reverse complement strand
GATTCGTGTTCGACCTCGTGTTGTTGCGATGGTGGTAGATTGACTCTGAGTGGTGAGTGCCACAGACTGTCCATTACAGTGGTAATACGAACGAGGCCACGTTATGTATCGAAATATATTTTAAAATCGACAGAGTTGTCGTGTCGGGTACGAGTATCTACCGTCGGTCCGAGTCACACGTCGGCCCTCGATTCTCGTCGCTCGTCGCGTTGAGGACGCGTGCCACGACTGGGGCCGGGTGTCCTCGGCGGAACGAGAGGGCACAACGGTTGCAGCACGTACGCCACCTCCGAGTCGTGCTCGCGAGCATGTGGGCATTGGCAGACAATGCGTTTCAAGTTAGCCTGACAGCAGGGGCGAGGCGGCAACGACTCGGACGACAGTCAGCATGGTTGTACATACGTATTGCCAGTGTGAGTGGCACGTGCATGGGCGAAGCCGGCATCCGTGCACGGTGTGCCTACAAGGCGACCGTGTCGTGCCTCCTCAGTGACTCAAATGAATCTATTAGGTTTTGAAGGCATGAAGAGTGGCAGCGTAGCAAGTAATTTAGTTGAAACTGGTCTATCAATATTCGTCTACATCCATCAAATCTGGTCCGGCATCCGATCCAAAATACATTTCCAAAACCTCGTCCTCATCGCTGGAGTCCTCCGCATCCGACTCCCCACTTGAATGTGAATCTTGAAAATCTTCCTCATCACCCTCTACGTCAGACCCGGATGCTGGATTATCTTCGGGCTCGTGAGACGCCGAGATATGTTGAGACTCAGGGCGACTTCCCGTACTTCTGTGGGATCCTTCATTACAGGCGGGCTTGATGTGAGAATATGTATGCCCAATACCCATACCCCAATAGTAGCGCATGACCATGTCTCGGTCAACGAACCTGCAACATAAGGATGATTATCAGCTGTTTCCAAGTTCTTAACCAGAAGACTAACCTGTTGACATAGAAGCGCTTTGAATCATGAGTATCTCGGGATACTCTTGACCTAGCCTGACTTCCAGGATGTACTAGCTTACCCTCTGAGAAATCCGGAATGAGGTGGCAACTCCTCAAGACATCCGCTGGGTCGACGAAGCCAAAGGCGTCATCTTCATCCATGGGAACGAAGCATAGAACATCCAGCTTATAGGCATCTCGCTCTTGATGGCTTTCGATAACTTCAAACCAGCGAACCCAAAGGAACTCGAGGCGGCGAGGCTGGTAATCGGTCGATCCCGGACCGTTGTAGATGATGTTTGCATGAAAAATTCCAAGCACCCTGGCGTAGCAGAATGGATGTAGAACGGATTCGGGTGCGTTAGACAGAAGCATAATGTCCCGATGGTCCGTGTTGGGGTTGATGGAATCTTGCACCCTTCGAACGTCGTAAGCGGTGTAGTTGATCCGCATCAGATGATGTCGGTACATTCGATCGTTTTTAAACAGAACCTGGCTATATAATGTGATTTCTGAATCGACGCTTGAAGTGTCGACATCCGGAGGTACAATGGTGGACCCAGCGTGTGTCTCTGCCAGTGAGTCTGTGCCAGTTAGGTGAATCTGCCTGATCCGAGGCAGGAGGTGCCTCCTCAGCTTCAAAGTGAAATCCTGAAACGTGTGTTAGATGCCAGGGTTGCAATATGTGTAGTAGGAAACCTACCTTTGCCGCCGGGTCGTCCGAGTGGCTTCGACTAAAAGCTTTGAGGTCCTCTGGGTAGTTTTGTGACTTGCCAATGAGGTGATGTTCCTCAGGTGCCTTGGGCAACTTTTCGAGTCGAAAATTAGATGGGGATGAGGACATACGGGCACGGATTTGGCGGATGCGTGCTTGGCGCCGTTCTATTCGGGTCAACTGTCGGATATATGACTTTCGGCTCGTCCGTGTAAACCTTGACTTGCCGACACGATGTTCGAGCTCTCCCTACAAAAGTGAAATCCGAGGCAGAAGTATCAACTCAGGAAATGACTTACCGGCTGGGTTGAATACGAGTCCGTGGTACCATATCGCCTGATGGCCTCTGTGTAATCACCAAGTGCATGCACTTTATAGGTCTGCAAGTTCAAAGTTTTCTCATGGCGCGCGCCCGCAGGACTCGGTACGTCTTCCTTGGGGTGTTGATCCTTCAAGGTCTTTGTTCGAGCTTTGCGTCGGTAGCGTCCCTCTGCTTCTCGCTTGAGTTCCCTAGTGGAGAAAGCAGAGCAGGTGTTTGATTGAAAGGAGCGAAGCTCGTCACCGAGAGTGGCTGTAATATCATCCATAATTTGAAGACTTTCGTCTGTATGGACCCGGAGCTTGGCAAGACCGTGCCAAGTAGCAAGCTGGAACAGGAGCTTGAGCACGTTTGAGTTATGTGGTTCAGGTAATAGTCCACTGAAAACAGGGATAGCGCACTAAGATTGTTGAATACCGGTAAGCCAAACTCTAAAGAAGGAAGACGATATCAAACCTGGAGGAGGTCCTCGAAATCCCTCGCTGCCATCTTCTTCATCTCGGAGGAGTTTCGAGAAAAACGTCGGATAGTGTCCCGACCGAAGCTGGGTACTTGACGGTAGCTGTATTTCAACAATGAGGAAGATAGATATATCTCAATGCAGATAATCTTACCGTCTATCAAGCTCACCGAGTGCATTCTTTTTCAGACTATCAAGAATTCGAAGGAGATGTATGAAGATTGCCTTCCATACACCAAGCTCGAACTCGTGGAGCAGGTCAACAACTAAAATACAAAAAAGATTGAAGCCCATCGCCTGAAGTTTTTCAGAGAATGCATTCTACAAAAAGAGATTATCATGATTATGCTTGAATCGGATGATATCTCACACACTGATGTAGGGACCAACGACTCGTCCTTAAGAAGCGCCTGAACCTGGGTATTGTCGACTGCATAGTTCTTCTGATAAATCAGCTTTCGGGCAGCTGCGACCTTTTCCTGTCTTTGTTGAGTGTCGGTACGTATGAGGGACCTTCGCTGAAGCATGTCACTCTGCGTGCCTACGTTGTTTACCTGTGAGAGTGGGATCAGACAGCGCGGACAAGGGCATCTTCCCAGATTCCGGATGGACGCAATCAAAACCCTGTTCAAAACAGTTAGCAAGTCAGATGGATGATCGAGATATCGCCTGTACTTCTCTGGGTAGTCAGCCGAGTAAGTAAAGATTCGAGGATAGAAACGTCGGGTGATCCCATCACAGCACTTGATAATGATCCCGTGCTCATACGCTTGTAAGAACTCTTCATCAAGTAGTACTTTCCACTGTTCGTGAAAGGATTCTCTGTGGCAGTGCGTGAAAAATGAATCACTCGGCGCCTTGCCCCCAGAGAACCGAGTGGCAAAGTCCTTGAAATCATCGGGGAGCTTTGCGAAGAACATTTTATTAGTTTGCAAACTATTAAGGGGGGCAAATGCATACCGATTGGAAGTATGCGGCATGGCAGCAGAGGTTACAGGAAGGTTGACACCGTCGATATTTCGACTCGTTACCGAAATACATGTACAACGGCCACAGTTTTGCATGTCCGAATGACGTGAGGTGAGTAGAGTCGGACCAGAACATTATCCCAGCAATGACTCGAGGAAGGTCACATCCACGTTCGGGAGGTGACTCTTGCAGCTGGCGGTGGGCCTCAATGAAGGTTTCAGAGGTATAAAGCTCTCCGTATACTCGTAAATCATGCTCTTTGTGCGGGGGATTCCAGTGAAGTTCGTAAGGCTCATAGTGAAAATGAGACGCGTATGATGCATCAGAAATCCTTTCACGGATAATTGACGTCAATGAACGGTGGTAGAAATCTTGGACATGGTATACTTTGGGCCCAGGTTCCTGGGAACGGCTGTGGAATGGGATGGAGATTGGTACTGCCGTGCGCCTCCACCCATCGTCTTCATCCAACCAATCACCCGAGTCTAGCTCATTATCAAAGTGGTTTTGACCCAACAGCTTGTCCACCGCCTGCCAATTGGTCTTCGCGACCTCTTCAGGATGGAAACTTTCGCTACTAACGATGCCAAGGAGCTCTCGGAAGCTTTCCTTAGACTTCTGGGCTCCCTGGTTCCAATACCAGTCTCCGAGATGCATGGAGGTTTCGTTTGGGTATGGATATAATGGGGTTTCAGATACACCTAGACGTTGCTCTTCTCGTACGCATTCATTTGCAATTGAAAACGGGTCGTCAGGGTCATGGGATGGGATATGCTCGGTGTGATATACTCGGTATAAGCCAAATCTATTCTTCTGTGTTTTAAAGATGCGTCGAATTGATGAAGGAATTGAATTAATCCACCCTCCCATCACAGATGTTGAGGGAGGGTTAGAGATTGACGCAGGTGCGGGCGCAGTGTCGGAAGTGGGTGTGAGCGTAGACGTGGGCTGCTCAGTGCTAGTGACAGTGACACCCAGGGGTGGTAGGGGCATCAGAGACTCTGGTAGAGTGTCCCTGAAACGAAGGGGCAGACGTCTGTTGAGCCGACGTGGGCGGCGCTGCGCGAGAGACATCCCGTCGCCATCTTCAACGCCCTCAGCTGTGAGCTGTGGCGGGTCCTGTGCAATATTGTGATCAATCACTGGTATGTCTCTTGAGTGTGAAAAATCGACTTGAACTACGCTGGAAGCCGAACCTTCTTCATTCACCCTCGAATTAACATCTGGGTCGTCCACAACTGAGGAGCTAGCCCTCGGAGATATCTGGATGCGGGCCTTTTTTCTTTGGTAAAGCTCTTTTGCCTTCGCTAGCACACTGGAAAGACGCTTTTTCCCTCTCTGACAGTTCTTCTCGTGCCTCTTGAAGGCCCCAGGGTCACCGAAGGAACGACCACAAATACAATCCTGGAGCAAGGGGTTTGACATCCCAAGTCAGAGAGAGCCTGAAACGGAGTTTCGAGTCAGCAGACTTGCACGTTTACCAGTGCATTTGCAGAAGAAATACCCCTCACCGAGTTTCTGAGCGTGTGAACAGCGGCTCAGAGACGGAGTGGTTGACAGCATTCTCACTTCGGTCGTGTCGTCAACTTCAAGTTGGACTCCGGGCCGATACACTTAGCCGAATTGTTGACGGCACCCTGTTGAGCAGGGACAGAGGGATAGTAAGGTCAGCTTGGGAGGCTCTTCGAGTGATGCCACATGACGAGGTTCCGTATGGGCACGCGCACAACAAGCAAATGTACAGCAGACATAGATATGAATCGTTGGCAATGAACCTGAGAGCCTTTTGAGCCACCAACGCCAACAAAACCAGAGGATAGGAAGAAGAAATGAAGCGGCACCCATCACACCCCACTTGGCTCAACTCGAACTGTCCTAAGTTCTCCCGTGCTCTATGGCCCACCGTCAACCTCTCTCCCCCTCGGTCGTCGAGTTGATCGTGCCTTCCTTTCTACGCGACACCAGGAACGTCCGTTAGAGATGTTGTGAATATAGCGGTACTAGTGTTGAATGTCGGTTCCAATGTCGCATAAGTTCTCTGTGACTAGTTGACTCAGACAACAAGCAAATAACTACTTACGGGCTGGTCGAGATCTTGTATCACCTGCCGTTCAACTGCGCAATCATTGTGGATCGTCGAGGTTGTAGCGAATCTCAAGCCGAAGTGGCTTGCCCGTAGCGGGCTTCTTCTTCAACCACCATGCCTTGAGCTTCGAGGTGGCGCCTTTCTCGCCTTTGGAATACAACTGTAACCTTTCAAGAGCGCTTTCAGCTTGCGGTCCATGATGAAAGACGACTTTTCCTCAATCGAACTCGCACAGTCCCGCGAGAAAAGCTCTCACTCTATCTCGATTACAGTCAGTTCGCGAGATGCGCCATATATGCCGACAAGTCTGCGCTAAGAATGGAGCTGTCAAGCCATTCGGCCCATGGAACCATTCGCACGTCAGACGAATATATATATATAGTTTCAAGCATTGGTGAGACGGTGTCCGACAAAATGGCAGCATCAGCGTACGTCTTCACTTTCTCGTCCTTGGGCTTGAGAGCGTTCGTGTCCACGGCCGTCAGCTGTGAGTCTTCAAAACCTCGCAGGATCCGCATTTGTACGTCAAGCGAGCCAAGCGTGAAAGGGTGGGATCGTTCGCGGACAGCTGCTCCTCGGTCTCTTTCAAAAAAATGATTCCACTGACGGAATTAAGGGTCTCGTGAGTGCTGCGCAGCTCCCTGGCAGCGTTTGACCACGGAAAAATGCCGTGACATCGCCGCCCATCTGGGAGGTTTCTTGAACAACAGCCGCAAGTTTTTCGACCTCCGCAGCGCACAAACTAGGACTCCTTCGGTGGTGAGAATTTGGAAATTGTCCAACAGTGGTTCGAAGGTCGTGGTGATGTCAAAATCGGGCCGAAGGGGGCTGGCGGATCCCTGGGATTGGTGGGGTGAGCGGGAGTGATGGAAGACACCCAGTTTGTGGGAGAGACGTGGTTCTTGGGTGGGATAGTACGGTCATGAATGCTACTACGTGACAATAACTTACGCGTATCCGGTCTTTGGTTAGTATCTTCCATGATCTGACCGCCAGCCTCATGTTGGGTAGAAACTATCAGTTGTTTGACGATCATAACTACTACGCCGAGCGGGTCAGTTTCCTTGATGGAGATGAAGTTGGAAGACAGACCCAAAGTTTCTTTTTTCTTCCACACCTGCATTACTTTGCGGTTGATTTGCGACCTAACCTTGACTGACCTTCACCATCTTCTCGGCATCGCGG
This sequence comes from Leccinum rimulosum, assembly GCA_038091395.1. Taxonomy (NCBI): domain Eukaryota; kingdom Fungi; phylum Basidiomycota; class Agaricomycetes; order Boletales; family Boletaceae; genus Leccinum; species Leccinum rimulosum. The sequence goes on along the minus strand of JBBPOJ010001361.1, from coordinate 7,572 downwards.
ATTGCAAGAGCTCGCCTCCAACGTTTCCAGGCTTGAAGCACCGCACTACATGTTGCTCTCCGGTAGAAATGATCTGCGGCTATCTCCTAGTGATCTATTTTGGACAAGTTTGCTTTCCATCGCAGGAAAAAAGTCAACACGTTCATTATACTGTAGTTCGGATATGTGTGAGTGGGAATACTGCCGCCACTCTGTCTTCATCAGTGCCGCTGTCAGACCACAGCTATTGACCCGGAGATGAGTCTCTGTTTCCCCATATGCGAGCCTCGAGGACGTGGCATTGCGCCATCGTCGAGGGGCTAACCCTCGAGCCTCAAGCTTAGTGGCATGTTGGTTTGTTGTCTGCGGAAGTCTCGTGGCGTCATTTGATTTGAAACAATAAAATGGGGGAAGTGCGCAAAATCAACAATTGGTAGCCGAGCACCAACAGTGTTCTAGAAGTTTGGGTATTCCGAGTCAGTGGTACTGCACTCTCGGCCGAGTCCGAGTGGTACCACACCGCGCCGGTTCCTCATCGCGTTCTGTATCCGAAGAAGGTTCCTGACCTTCCTCTGTTTGTCCAGTGTCTTGAGATCCGAGTCTCAGTTTCATCGCGATCTTGACGGAAATGAAGAGTGAATACGTCATCGTCATCATGTACAGATGGACCATGAGGTCACGGTGTGCTGTCGAGTATGTCCGGATTGGGAGAGGTGTTTTTCGAAGTTGGGGGAGGTATTTTGGGTCGAAGATGTCACGTTCGGAACGATCCTGCTAATTACCATCGAGAGGGTCGACTTCTGATTGAGACAGGGCCTGTAGTTCTGACCTGGATGCCGCAGAGCGGCAGAGACTCGCGAGGAGTTGGGGAGGGGCTTGGCCGGGGACGAAGTCCACCCAACGAAACGATCACAAACGACCGACGACTCCACAAGAGAGTCGCAACTTCTGCGTTCTTGCCACAATTGCTAGACTCATATCTAGAACTGACATCAAAGTTGTCGCTCACTGTTGCATCCTCCAGCCTCGAGACTTCAGTGCAGTTTGTTGTTTAAACAACCAACTCATCCATCCACTTCAACTTTGGCAACTGGCTTCGGTCCATCACTCGACTTATTTCAGTGATTTCAGCGCTTGGTCAATCTCGAGCGAGTCCATGTACTCCGAGAGGCCCTTGAAGTCATTACAATTAGTATAATTTCTCAGCGGTAGTCGGCGATGCGCTAGCGTCTTCCGAATTCGTAAGAAGTGGCAGAACATCCTCCTGGGACCTTCAACTTCAACCCACCAGTGCGCTCGGCTATTTGGTCGTACTGGATCTGTTAAACAGACTCATCAGTCAAATGACCAGGAATACATCTGCAAAACAATCTCTGTTGATAAGTACCAACCTGATCCTGGGTCTGCGCTGATCCCAAGTTCTTACTGCTGGATGCGGAAGACATGCTTCGGTTTGTCAAAGAGTCCCACGCGGAGCGTAGTTTGAGGTGGTGACAGTTGGCGGGGTTGGCAGGCATCATTTCTGGGGGGTCGAGCCTGAGGCAGGCACACTCGTTTGAGGGGGGGTGCATAATATAATCCGAGAAAACTCCTAAAGGTTTTAGTACCATCCTCAACTCAAAGCATTGCGACGACTCGGCGGGGAAAGAATGTCACTCGGATACGGGACTTTTTTTTTGAGACGGATGTGACTGGTTGTCTGTCTTCAAGGCAGAGGCGGTATGTATCGGGCCAGTATATCCGAGTCAACCAACCAGTAGTCAGATCCAAGCCCCACATTTGGACGAGTCGACAACAAGAGGAAGGAATGGAATGGAATGGATCGACTACGCTCGTACAGCATACATAAGAAACAACAATACAAATGCATTACATTTAATAATCTATATGATTTGCATATGAAGCGAACTGCCAGAAAGTACCTGCCAAGCAAGGTGAAGCGAGGTGACACAATATTGAGTCGACATATTGTACAACACTTATGCTGGATTACAACAAAAAAAAAGAGCAGAACCCACTGATACAACAACGTAATCCATGAATGATGAAGGGGGTATAAAAAAGAGGCTCTCTTGCGAAAGAGCGTAATATCATTTGGGCATCATAGAGCGAGTTGATAATCCTCCTGCATGGAAATAAGTATAGTCTGCGAGGGAAATGGGGTATGGACTTACTGATATGACCTACTGGTCCAACAGATCAAAGCGGATATCGGAGACAGCGTCAAAGTATCTACCGGTTGCCGAATAAGGGTGATCTGTATTGTAGTGGGCATCGTGAATTTGCTGCAGATGTGCTGCACTGTATACGTCAAGTAGCTCGGCTTCCGACTCTTCACAGGCTACCTGAGCATCAGCCAATGCAAGCACCGCAGTTTTCTTCTTTGAAAGTGCGCTGATGTACTCTGAAAGTACTAATTTGGCAGACTTTCGTTGCGGTAGATCCACCGGTCCCTGTGTTCTCCATCAGCATTGGGTATTTTACGAAAAAAGAAGAAAAAAAGTATACCATTCGGCGAGACATCCTCACTAACTGAGCTGTGTATTCTCCAAGATTATGGGTATCCATGTGTTTGGTATCTCCGCTGGTCTGTAAATATTTTGCAGTGGCATTGCACATGTGGGGGGGAGCCACTACCCCGAAATTCAAGTCACCAGGAATGAGCTGATACGCCACATGTGTCTTCTTGCTTGTGGAGGTATAGCAGGGAGGTGCTTGGTAGGGTTCGGTGCGCTCGCAACCTTGCGTGTAAGATAAGGCTGCAGTCGGAAGGGTTGGATTTACTTGCATCACGGTACCCTCTGAAGCGGGAGGATGGTGTTTGATAGGTTCGACTTGTTGGCTGCCCTCTGTTAATGGTTCCTCAAGAGTCAACGAGGCGTGGAAACTTGTGGGCAAAAGTTCAGCGTGCCACTTGGCAAACAACCCCTAATTTGGGTTACCTGTCAACCTTTGTTCAATTGTTCACAGAACTTCGTACTCAGTAAACCGCCGCAGCGCAATGGAGTGATACATCATTTTTATAAGCCACCAATATCAATCACAGCCTTTTTTGAAAAAAGAATCGGGTACTTGGAGACAGCCGCAAGAGGACCCCGTGAGCACCTGGCATCATGAGCGACACAACGGATTTGTACAGCATTGATCTATTCAATTCCAAGAAAGTTTCTGCTTGTTCACAAGACTCTCGTCAAAGCTTTACTCAAGATTCGACATGATTATCTCCAATTCTTTCAAATTCACCTTCGTGCCATTGGCAGTGAGTCGGATTGTTAAACAGTTGTTGCTGGGACAGAAGGGTGAATGTGTGAGATCTCGACTGCTGACAATATCTACGTAGGAAAAGAGACAGGATTCACGTATGTTGTGATTGTTTCTACGCGAATGTATGTACGTACGAGATACATTCTGTGTCTGGGAAGGTCAGTCTGGGGGAGACGGGCGCGGGAGGCCGGTGACTCTGGCAGAAGGTGAAGGAGTTCTGTGATAACGAACCGTCTGCCAGTGACTGTTATCTGTTCAACCGTTCGACCTTCAAGCTTCAGACTCGGAATTCAGAGAGTGGGTGAGTCCGAATGGCGCAGAGAAGAGAGGTTGACAAGGGGCGGCCCTTGAAACAGAGAGGCACAACCAGACCTTCCTGCGCTAGAATCATGCCGATATTATTGGGAGGTACTCTAATAGGTAAGCGAGAGCGGCGGAAGAGAGATCTGAGTCGGACAACCAAGAGCGACCGTGTAATATATCATGCTCGGGAAGTCGGGGAGAAGAATATCAGGAAAGAAGTACTACAGAGGGATCGGCGCGGTAGACGATGATGAGGATGTGGCTTGAATCAATGAATCAACAAATCCGAGTCAGACGCGACCGGCACCCGAGTCGTCGAAAGGCGATACTAGTACTGTAGTAGTAAGCACTAGCCTGAGTGACACGTCCTCAGTGAGTCGGAGTCAGATCGCGACATTCTTCCAGTTACTCGGGTTGCTTATCTATTCTCGTTATACCATGAAGTATTTGCAAACGAGAAAAAGGAGATGTGTGACCGTATCCGTCGGAAAGAAATCCGGGCGGTTCGTAATAGTAGTCACGACTCACGAGTTATCTGTCAACATGCACAGAACGGCGAGCTCGAAGAGTCGAAGAAGATTCGATTAATAGATCAGTGCATGATAGTAACATGGCAACAATGTCAGCCTTACTCTGTCGGCTATTTATTTCAATAAGTCGTGACAGACACGATGTAAGACTTCGGTGAACAGCATCGATACGTGAACACGCTACAATTGAGAATAATGAGACCGACCGGCGGATTTAAAAAATCCAACGAGGTACTTGTTGATCGAGACTCCGCACAACACAAATGGTCTCAGTAGATTTTCTGGCGACTCAGATCTGAGACCACAGCAAGCGCGACAAATCTGGCAGTTTAAACCCTCCGTCAGGGACTACACTACGGATACGAACTAGGGTGTACTCGGGTCCTTGTTCAGCTGCCTCCGAGAACAAATTTAGTGCTGTGTTATAAGTTACTTTGAAAACAGCATAATATAATAATATATTGCGCTTTAGAAATGTCTCTACTTTCAAGTTGCTAATGTGACATTGACTCACTGGCCCCCAGCCTGGGCCCGTGACGTTGAGTTGTTCACGGAAAGCGGAACTTGAACAGGGCAATGTTGATGTTGTCAATAATATATGCTGTCACTTTCGATATCTAACGTTCAACTGTTCACAGAACTTCGGTTCAATGGTAAACCGCCAGGCTGTGGCCCAGCCTCATGGAATAATTATTAGGTCTTCGGCATTAGTAAAAAATTTAAATGATTGGTCAACTTACGAACCAGCGGGTTCCCCCTGTTCAATTGTTCCCCAAAGGTGGATCGGCGGCGTTCGCATTGCCGCACTGATCGATTGGTGGGACATTGCTGTAAGTGAGAGATAATGATGTATTATGTCAACCTATGTGTCACTTTCCATATCTAATGTTCTATTGTGCATCGAACCTCGGCTGTGGAGTCGGTGAACTGGCACTAGCCTCATGGAAATTCAATATGAAATTTTTATGATTGGTTACCAGACAAGCTCTATGATACTTACTTAAATATCAAGATGTATCGTGACTCGGCGATTACTAAAGAATGTTCTTCTTTCCTGATCCAGGCCGCGAACACGTGTTCACTAATCGCTTCGCTGATCGATCGACAGGGCACAAGTCGCAAATAAGGTATAGTACCAAGTACCCGACGTTCAGTTGTTCACAGAACCTCGGTTGTGCTCGGTAAACCCCATGGAACAAACAAAATTATGTTATGATTACAAGCTACCATCGATTAAGTCACGGTTGCGCCGTGACTTCAAGTTATCGATTCAAGGAACGTTTCTACTTTCCTAATGGGTCACACTCAGTTGTTCCCCAAAGGTGGAATCCTGGCGGATGTCGGCTACAGTCAAAGCTGCACTCAGGCCGATCGACCATTGGGCACACCTTTCTGGGTGGGAGATACCATAATATAAAGTATCTATCGCTTACACCCCGTCTTCCTTATTCCTCTAAGCAACTTGAATGGACTCAGAATATCGACCTCCGGACTCGAACGACTTTGATCTATCGATGTTCGGCGACTCATTCAACTTCCAGGATGGTACTGCAACTCGGAGTCATGATATTCTCATCTGTGCCTTATTCTGACAATATTTTCAGGCACATCTGTCCCGCCGCTGTCGGGGATGTGGCCCTCCACAGACATCGTTCGCGCATCTGACGAATCTAATGATCCAGAGACCACTCCGATTCCCATCAGCAACTCAGAAATCCCGGCACAACCTGATCCATCGCCGCTGAATGGGTCTGGGTTGCCTGTTCCAAGCTCCTCGGATGACTCGGATGACTCGGACGATTCGGACGACGAATCTGGGAACAATAATCAAGCTCCATCGGTGGAGCAATCAAGTGAGTCTTTATCTTTTTTTCTTCGCATACTACCGACATGTCCCAATCATATAGAGCTCTTCGTGGATACTCTTATGGAGAAAGCGTTCGACTGGTTTTTGATCCGCGTGGACGCCATCGCACTGTTTGTATATTTCCTGTGTGCGGTCAACTGTGCGCCTGGTAATTCGACTCCGACTCATGTATCGCGCGCAATCGACAAGGCCATTGATCTCGTTCGCCGAATGCAACACAACCCAAATCGATGGATCCCGGAAAAAGGTATGTCCCCTGCGCAGTTGAAGCCACGCAATGGCTAACCACTCCTTAGTGTCCATTTTGATCGGAAACAAAAGATGCTACACTACTTTAAACGATCGTGCCTTTCGAAAGGCGTTCAGAAAAGAGGTGAGTCAAATGTATTATGTTCTTCCCTTCACCTGACGTCTATCAGATCTCGATCATGAAGTACACACATTTTCAAACCGCCTACGAATGTACTCGTAGATTACTGGCACCTTCTTACCAACAGGTGCCAGAATGCGATTACCCTCGTATTGTTCTACTCAGGAGTCTCGACGACATCGCGACGGCGTCGAACTGGAGTGTTAACCCCAACGGCGGTCGACTCATCTGGGACAATGTGGAAGGGTTCCTTTTATTCCACATCTACACCCTCGAAAGCGATGGATCGCTAGCGGTAATCAAGAGATTTTATTAGTCATGAATATATGATCTGACTCGTCTCATAGGTGATCTGGTTTGGGAGACCCGAAATTCGGGAGTTTCTCTACCATTTCTTCCGAAAGTCGAACTCCATTGGCTTCGTTCAAGCCTATCAACTTACCCGAAATGACATCGGGCGCGATGTGTGGGGCGAAATCACGCATGCACCCGATGTCATGCTTGCATTCGGTCTTACATGGGTGAGATCTCCTTCAATCATCTCGTCTTACACCAATGTCTGATCTCTTATCAGATCGCCGCAATCGTAGAGACCGACGTTCTGAGAAACAATCGCTTTGAAGCCAATGTGATCACGAGGCGCCGCGAGCTTCATTTCATGAAGATGTATCGTAAGATTATTTCTTGGTTTAGGAAACTGAGGAACGGAACGCCCATCGTGGGCCTCACTGCCGAGTCCAGAGCCCAGGCGGTACACGGCATTGATGTGCTCAGTGATTTGTCTTTACCTGATCTCGCGCTTTTTCACTCCTGAATTTCATAGTATCCGATCTTCGTCACAGTAGCAGAAAACAAGATGTACATATATGAATAGTATAGTCGTCCGAGTCGTTGCCACCTCGCCCCTGCTGTCAGGCTAACTTGAAACGCATTGTCTGCCAATGCCCACATGCTCGCGAGCACGACTCGGAGGTGGCGTACGTGCTGCAACCGTCGTGCCCTCTCGTTCCGCCGAGGAAACCCGGCCCCAGTCGTGGCACGCGTCCTCAACGCGACGAGCGACGAGAATCGAGGGCCGACGTGTGACTCGGACCGACGGTAGATACTCGTACCCGACACGACAACTCTGTCGATTTTAAAATATATTTCGATACATAACGTGGCCTCGTTCGTATTACCACTGTAGTGGACAGTCTGTGGCACTCACCACTCAGAGTCAATCTACCACCATCGCAACAACACGAGGTCGAACACGAATT
>JBBPOJ010001360.1:0-14253 GCA_038091395.1 Leccinum rimulosum | reverse complement strand
GTCTACCGCGCCAACGTCGATATCCGCCACGTCCTCTTCCCAGCGGGCCGCGATGCAGGCGCTGAAAGACAAGCACGAGCTCGAGATGGAGGCGCTTCTATCTGCGCTGTTCGATTCGCAGCAAACAGCCAGGATGCTTCGGGAGGAGAATAAAACCAGCTGCGAGAACGTATACGGGAACTCGAGGACGATGTGGACAACACACGCACGCAGATGCATCGGATCGCCGTTGCTGGCGCCTTGCCGCCGCCACCAATGCCATACGGTGCGTTTGCTAGGTCATCCCCGCAAGATCGATCCGCGCTCTTGCCGTCGCCGCTAATGGTACCACGTCGACCAGCGATGCAGTGCTCGATTTCGCATGCACACAACACAAATGGATGTGCAATGTCCGCCGTGGACCTTAGCCTGGGTCCCGGTTTCCCGTCACGCTCGTCATCACCTTCCCGTCGTGGATCTCCAGTGCCTGCGCCAATCCCGGTGGTGGAGCTTGAAGAAGTGGCAGCGCCGCGTCCTCGTCGGCGGCGCGCGAGCACGACGTCGTCCGTGTTCCCCAGTTTGCCGCAGAACATGTCGCTGCTGACATCCGAGACCATGTACGATCATCGGTTTGGGGGCCCGTTGTCGAATCTCTGGCTCCGTCTTCGCCGACAAAACAGCGTCGTCCAAACCTGTGTAATTCCAACGGCGGTAGTAATGGCTCTCTACAGCCACACTCACTGGGGCACCATGCTCACGTTTACGCCCACTCCCATTCGTCCTCGCTCTCGTCTGGGGCAGGCAAGATCTCGCCAACGATCGCCAATTTCGCTCCATTTACTTCTTGGGTTCCTTTCATTCACTTTGGTAGATGACCCTTGGTCGAAAACGACTGTTTCAGCATGACTTTTTTTCCCTCCTATGCTACTCTTTACTTGCACGAACTAGTCTACCGAACGAGCATGTTTATATACGGAGCAATCTTACAGTGTACCTCACAGTACCCCCTAGTTGTTTCCAGACTCAAACCTTGATTCCCGATGCGAAACGACGGCTTTACTTGAAGTTCTTTGACCGAGGATAACTGTGTTCGGGATTCCTGACAACGAAGAGGAGATAGATGGGTTTACTGTAATATCACTCAGTATGGGGCATCATATTTTTAGCGGTGACTACTGTATCTTTCCATGGGAGGTGCGTTATACGGTCACAATTTAATGGTCCTGGGTAAACACCGGTGAGCATTATGGTATACTTATGTAGAGATACTATGTATAAAGCACGGGGTGACGCGTGACGAGCTAGCAACAAAGTGGTGCTATTGACAACAGCTGAAGGAGCTGCGAAGAAGGTTGTAGGTTGATAGGACAACTTAGTGAGGAAAATGAAATGGATACGGCGAGGTACATAGTGGACTCAGCGTATCGATAGGCCCTCATGGTGAGTGGGAGCAGTGCTCCGCGGCGCGGCAGTGGCTCGGACGCATCAGGTTCAGAACTGACTCCCGTCTCGTCACGGTTGTCCCGTCGCCGGGCGGAGGGCCTGCAGCACCGTCAAATGCCGGGGTTCGCCTATCCAGCGATCATCTCAGAGATATCTAGAAAGGTATTCATCGGGGTAGAGGAGACCTACCAGGCATTGAGTACGCACCTCAGCGACCGCAAAGTACGTTCAAGTTCCGCGCACAATGGCAGTGGTCCATGGCAAATGCTATTAGTTCTCACATTTAGCGACGAGTCCAAGCAGCCACGTTACGTCTCCAAACCAGAACATTGCCATACTCTCTTGGTCTCCCCATCTCTGCCACGCTCAAAGCAGGCAGTCAGTCGAGAACAACGGGCGGGAGAGCGATTGAAAGGGGCTTTCACCACAGCACAGATAGACGGTCGTCATTCTCACCTCAGTCTGTTCGTCGTTATTTTCACGTGGACCCGTCACTAAAGCGCTGACCACGACGTTGATGCTGGCAGTTTGAAACCATGAAGCCTCCTCCCAGTTCGCATTCAGTACCCATTGTCCTTTCCGTTCCACCCATCTCGTCACCTTCTCCAGTTTACAAGCCCGTCAGTCTCTCCGACCTGCAACAGAAGCGGTATACCGGTCGAAACAACCATCAGTTTCCCTATCACTCTATCGATCAACGGGTCTCGAAAACTTCATAACCCTTGTCCCACTACCTTATCCTACCTTCTTGATTTATTGAGTCGTTATGGCTAGTGCTCGACGCGAAGATACACCACTCGCCCAACCTACTGTTGCAGAGAGTGGATATCGATCGGGACAGCTGTTTGAAGGACGCGAAGCTATTCTCAAGGACCTCCAGCGATACCTCGAGCTTCCATTTTCTACTTTCGTCGAATCCTTCTTCCATCTTCCGAACCCAGATGAGTGCTCCAAAATGCGCGAAGCATTGGCAGACGATGGTGTTTTGACAATCCCGGATGGCTCGGAGGCGAGTTGGACTTTCTTGACCGAGCCTTCCGGATCGAGTCACCACGAAGATGCAGTGTTCGAACCATTCGGTGATATCATCGCGCATATTCTCCACCACATACCCGTTTGTCGAATGCTCTTGGAGAGACTCTCAAGAATGTCGTTTGTTTGGTTGGCAATCTGCAGTGTTTATCCGGTGTTCAGAAAGGTGAGTGCCTCTATCAGATTAGTCTCTTTATGCACAACTGATCATGGGATGACTAGCCCCAGATTATCTGCACCAAGCTGGCTGGGTTCACCGTGATCTGAGTGTCAATAATGTGCTGGCAATCGTATTCTATGAGTCCATATGAGGTGAGCTAGATCATCTACCATGCTGACAGCAAGTAGCGGCTGACAGTGAATCCACAGGAACCATCTTCATGTACGATCGCCGAATTCTTGATCGAGAACGAGGAAAAGAGATGTATAGTTGTCTTGGACGTGAGTATGTTTGTTTGATAGGTTGGACAGGGCTCTTATACAGCACTCCAGGAGATCGAAAAGGTTGAGGATCAGAAGGCTCTTTGGTCTCTTCTGATGCCATGGGAACTGGGTTCGTTTTCAACGTCTCATTCGATGGGTTCCGCTGACTGTTTGACAGGTCGATGTTCTTTGGAGGCTGGGAAGCGCCATGTCGACGCGCGCAATATCATCTGGCTAGGCACGTCGAACATTGGACATGAGTTGGTATTTGGATACCACGAGAATTGCTCGGAACAAGACAAGCAAATGACTCGCGAGGAGTACCTTAAGCTGACGGGTCTATTACGACCTCGTGTTTCGCACTGCCTTGGGGTGTGTCCATTGTTTCTCGTCGAAAACGTGATCTCACGCCTCTTTGACAGCCTTCTTTGGTTTCCCGTGTCACTGCAGTCCTTCCCTTCGTGCCTTTACGCTGAACGAAAAGAAGGCTATTGCCACGGAGGCCGTCTATGCGCTCGCTAGCGATGTGGCCAAAACGCTGTCTCCTCAGGAGGTAACAACCTAGCGAAGGAGCGCGGTCGCTGCACAGAGCTATATCGAATATCCTGGTTGACGCGATATCATAGCGTTTGCGGTCGGACATCTTGCCATATGGCAGTGGTCGCCGTCGATTAATAATGTATTTACTGCTACATCTAGGCCCAAGTCCAGCCCAACGCATGCATCGTAGCCTGATTCTGATTGATGATGCCGGGTGGTGAAGGCAACCAGCTCTATGGATGCTTGTGTTTCTTGTCATCCGTTTAGGGACATCTATTCGTCCCGGCGGTCCGAAACAATCGTGTGTGTATGTCCTCTGTTCGCAGTCCGTAGATGCTGACGAGACTTTATGATCATAAGGTTCCTCGTACAGTTACTGATCGTAACGCACAGGCTTTGGGTCAGCCTTGGTGGTAAGGGCATTCAGACATTAAATTGGACCGTCGTGGGCTGGGGGAACCTTTATTAATGGCACATATGGTTGGCCCATCAAGAACCTTTTGCGGATACTAGCATGATCATATCAACGTTTCGATGTTTGGCAGAGATGCATTTGTTGCCTGCTTTTCGCCTACCGTCGAACCACCCATAGTAAAGCCATATCAAGAACCTTTTGCGGATACTAGCATGATCATATCAACGTTTCGATGTTTGGCAGAGATGCATTTGTTGCCTGCTTTTCGCCTACCGTGACGCGAACCTCTCATAGTAAAGCATATACCCCATCTATTTTTATTTCTATTATATTAAGCTCCGAGCTGTGCTAGGGGAGGGGCCCCATCGGCACTGCTGAAGAACAACTCTTTTTTCTCTGCCGTAGTGTCGGATAAACAATATTGTTATTGCACACTATTGTCGGACGAGCACTCTGGTGAGAGACAGCCTACACTTCATACCCTCCCTCACCAACTGCCAATTCCTCTCCCGCGGTGCTCAAGGTTAAAAGGTCGTCCACCCAAACCAAAACACCCCTCGTCAAAGGTGTCGACCGTCTCCTCTACCGGCGCGCTCTCGCTCCCCGATTCCTACCTCCAACTTGACGGTACCGCCCGCCTGGCGTCGTCATCGCAGGACTCTCCGTCGTGTGTCATCGCGGTCCGACGCATTCGCGCACGAGTTGATGTATCACCCGCTCGCGCTGGCGTTGTAAAGTTTCTGCGGACGGTAGACGTTGAGGTTCAAGGCACCGTTCGTATTCAACACGTATGGACGGACGGATAGTAGGGATGTTTACATGTGCGTCGGCCCCCGTCTCTTTCTTCGCGGTTCGTACGTGCTGACCGGCGACTTTGTGCTCAGGGACATTCACCCGTGTGCGAGGTTGACCAATATCTTTTCAAAAATCGGCGTTCATGCGTCTCTAGGGGACACCGGTGCGTTTCTCCAGACCATTCTATCCTGCCCATCCGATTCATGTGGTATTCCCCGTTTCGTAGATGGACCTGAGACCACCCACATCGTCATTTACGGAGGGACAAACGCACTGCCACGTCCCCCTCCAGTGCAGCTGTCACCCGCTGCAGCGTCCACCCTCCGTGGGGATTCCGCCGTGTTGCGCGCGTCATGCCTGTTCCTCGCGCACCACGTCCGGATGACCCAACGCCTCGCAAACCACCTGTGCGTTTACTCGCTAGCACTACCACGCTCGGAGATCTCGGTGCGAACAAACGCATACTGCCGCGGCCCAGCGCAGCGCAAGACCGGGGTCAGATGAAGGGAAGGAAAATGGCAACGCGGAAGAGGAGGCGTTGCGTTGGGCGAGGGAAGTCATGTTGCACCTACCAAGATCCAAGGCGTCCGCGAACCGGAATGGCAAGACAGGGGACAAGAATGGAAGTTTCAAGGTACCGGAGCTCCCTGCCAAAGTTCGTCGCAAATAAGGGGATCCGGGGACGGACGTGTTTGGTGCCGTCGAGCCTCCTCGACGTCAGTCCGTCAGCGGCAAGGGAAAGGGGAAAGCGGTCAGCGTCAATCGGGAGGACTGTGATACTGGCGATGCGATCGAGTGTGCCAACAAGCTCGTACGCCCTTTGCTCATGAATGCCGTATCATGCATGTATGCTAACGCATGTGTTCAGGTGCTGAAAAAGCTTGCTATCCGTCGTCTGGTCGAGGCAAGTTTACCTCGACTTCAAAGCAGTATCTGAGTTCGTTTACCGCGGTGTTTCGTTCGCGCTGGTGAGTCGTTATTTCATTGCCCAGTGAATTGAACTCTACTCAATCCCCCGTCGTTGGAAAACTTGCAGCGTTCGCAGATGAAACGTTGCATATATGTGACGTGGGACGTCCGCGTCAATGCTAACTAATATGTACGCCGGGAACGAACATCGAATCGCCTACCTGACACGGCGACTGCTCGTCATCGAATCATCCTCGAAACGTGCTCCGAGTCATCGCTGAAGTAGTAGCAACACGAGATTACCGTTGTCCATGCACCAATTTCCCTTCATTGAAAGAAATGAAATACTCTTCGCTGGCACGGTGCCGCGTTATACAGCACTTGGCAATTTTGCTATGACGCCGCCAATCTGCATTGAATTTTATAAATCGTCGCACGGGATCCTATTTGCGGTGGCACAGTCGAATCCATGCATCAGAGAGGTGGTCACCGGGCCTGCAGGTCGACGATGACCTTCGAGGTTTATTCCGTCGTCGGCGTTAATGTAGAGGTACAGTTGCCCTCGTATCCGAAGGGTGTTCCGCAACTCATACCCCCATTCCAGACTCCTGCAGCGCCCGTGCTGAAGCGTGGCAACTTGAAGAAATGGAAGGAACCTACACTTTTTCCACCCTCAGGGCTGTCTTTAGCCAAGAATTCGGGCAACAACGACTCAGAAGCCAAGCAGCCTCATAATATGGCCGTTTATGTCACGAATCTGCCTTCGGACATGAGAGTCGAGGAGATTTATCGAGCGGTCCAGCAAGTTTGGCGTGATCGAAGAGAACAACGAGGGCGAACTGAAGGCGAAGATGTCGCGACGGAGAATGGGGCGCGTTGGTCGTGTTTTTCAAGGAAGAGAGCGATGAGAGCCCGTCTAGAGCACCCTTGGGTGACATACTAAGACTAACGACTCTTTTTTTTCTGCCGCAGTGTCGGATAAACAATATTGCACACTAGTCGGACGAGCACTCTCGTGAGAGACAGCCTACACTCCATACCCTCCCTCACCAACTGCCCATTCCTCTCCCGCGGTGCTCAAGGTTTCTGCGGATAGCTTGAGCACGAGGGACCGACCCTCTACCCCTTGCTCTCCTATCGTTTCTTCCTCCCCCTCAATACCATCGACTGATGTTCCACCGATCCCTCGACCATGCGCGATACCTCGATTTGCAAATCCGACGTCGCATCTGAAGCGTCGACACCCTCCACACACACCTCCGTTTCCCTTATCCCGCCGCAAGGGTCTCTTCCGGGCAGTACTCGCATCAGGCCGTCAACTTCTTTCAGCGGTACGTTCTAGTGGTTGGCGCGACCGTTTCCATGTCTGCGCCAAGTCTGAATCAGCAACGAGACCGAAAGAGGAGGTGTCATGTGGATGCATGCGCATGCGCATGCGCGCGTCCGTATGGCGTCGCGGAATCCGTGTTGGAGTCCTACGAGGCCGCAGCTGGCTTTTCCGGGTGGTATGGACCTGGGATTGACGTCCTGCGGCCTGTGGAGCGGAATCACTACGACGACGACGACGAACGGGAGGTGACGTATCGAAAGGAGAAGAGTGCTGGGAAGAAGAGGTCGTCGGATTTGGGTCTTGAGATGGATGAGGTACAGGTGGAGGGGAGGGCGAGGAGGGCGCTTGTGGCGCAGGAGCTCGTCGGGCCGCCCGGGGTAGTCTTGTGGTGGGTCGTCGAGAACACCAAGTCGGAAGTCGGGGTACGCCCCTTCGGGCCCTTCCCCACACCGCGGACCTCCTGCAACCCCCATATGCACTCGTTCCGCTTTCTACCTCCACCCCGGTTCAGTATGGCGTTCCATCACTACAGTTCACGCCGTGGCTCCCTAGTGGTCGCGTCACGTCAGCACAAGGACATGGATATTGGTATAGTGCTCAGCCTATTGGTGAGTTGGACGTATCTTCGTTGTCCTCCTTATACTCTTTCCGCTGTTTCTGTAGTTGATCCTCGTGGTTTTTCGCTCTATCTCCTGTGTAGTGCTGACATGCTTCCCGACGCTTTCAGTTCCAACGAGCCATACGACAGACTCGAACCTCCGCATACACCTATCGGGGCAGCGACGCGCGTAGAACCACCTCAAGTCCACGGAGACAACGATGGGGAGGCGCTCGGTGTCGAGGTCGATGTGCACCACGTGGCCGCATGCGAGACGCCTGGTCTGTCGGATCCGTCCACCCCCGTCAAGCTTCTCGGTCGACTCTCCACTGCGTCCTCTGTTTTCGTCGAACGCGCCGGGCTTGAATCAAGATGATCGTGAATCGTCCAAGGCTGCAGTCGTATTTCCTTCGCTGAACGGACCTTTCCGTCAAGGACCACTATCACACATTTCGGAGTCTCCGTCCAGACAGGGAGCGTCTTCACAGACGACGCCTGAGGTCCCGTCAGTTCCTCAGTGCATTTATTCACAAAGGCGTTTGAAAGGCGTCGACGATTCGCCCGGGCGCTGGTGAGCAATTTGAAGATTGTTCCAAGAAGAAACTCGGCAGTGGGGGTCCGGAACCCTCATCAGCCTGTTCTGCTTCGGGTGATGGCTCCGCATCCACGCATCCTCTTGGCTCATCGTCGCCGACGAATTTCAGTCCTTGGATTCTGGGACTCTATGACGTCCATCTCTCCTTGCTCGTCTTCGTCTTTGCTGCCCCTTTTGCCGTCGGTGTCGAAGCCTGCCGTAGGATGGATCGGTGAGAGAACGGCGCCTGTTACAGAGGAAATCCACGAGTCGTCGTCTGAAGCCGCCAGTTCGCAATTCACGCCCTCTGCCATGTGACGGGTGCTGGGTCGACGCGTTCGTCGAGTTCGCAGCCTGCCTCGCATTCATCGCCGACGACCACGCCCGCATCTGGGTCGTACCATTCATCGCCATCACCTCCCAATGGATCGTCGACTTTTGTGTCTCCTCTTGCTCCTGCTCCAACCCTCAGCAACCCGATGACGTTGTTGCCTTCAACGCCGCTATATCCAAAGTTATATTCATATGGGAGAAGCTCTGGGGCCATCGCAAATGTCTCTCGCTCCCGGCGTTGAGCGTTCTGAATTTGAGGGCCACGTGAACCTGTGCCCCTGGAGGCAGGATGTGCGTTTCCAGCTGGCGAAAGCTCGTCGTGCCACGCACCACTGATATCATTTTTCAAGTCCCGATGGAAAACATGCACCTCTTGTTCTGCCAGGTCCTGCGCCGTCAACGGGGAATCCCAGGAGTGGCGAGCTTGAATGGGGGCGAGGAACAAAATTTGGCGTCGTATTACAGACCTCCATGGCAATGATACTTACTAAGAGCGCCCCGGGCCTCTTCTTACTTGAGGCGCGGGATCATTTCTCCCGAACGACGGGGGCGACAACTACCACGACCACGACCGTCGTCGTCGAAGGAAACTCCACAGCGAGTCCCTGGACGCCGTAAAAATTCAGGTCGGCCAGATGAAGCGTCATCTCGTGCGTCCTCGGCGGCGGCACCATATCCCCCCTCGGAGCCATCATTGCTGACGACTTTCTTGTAGGACAACGACGAAATCATGGACGTGCTCAAGAACGCCAGTTTAATGCTCACCGAACTGCGCACGTCGTCACTCTCACCAAAGCAATATTATGAGCTCTGTAAGCACATGCATCCAGCTCTCTCGAGTTCCTCTGACCACAGGTATCGCAAGACACGGCCATTTTTGACACCCTCCGACATCTCTCAAGCTACCTGTATGACGCACACACACAGTCCAGACACCATCTCACAGATCTCTACAAGCTAGTCAAAAGATGCAGTTCAACCCTCGACTGGGAGAATTCGTTTGAGCGTGCGTGCGCTTTCTTTGAGCATACATTTCGAGACTTACAATAAGTATCAGCGAGAATCCGGAAATGCTACCCTTGCTATCACATTTCCCATGTGGTTGTGAACAATCCTCTTCCTTGAGCGCACCGTGGAATACATACTGGGCCAGGTTGAAGTACGAAGAGAATGTCTGGTCGTTTACTTTCGGTACGCCTTTATCGCCTGGCATACACGTGCACGTTCATCCACACGCAATTACCCTGTGCCCTGGGCGCTCGCTTTCATCGATATCTTGCGCTCCTTTATGCGCACGTGTCGTTGCTATTTGGTCGTTGTTTTTTCGACAAGGAAATCACGACCTGGGTTTCGAGGACGGGTTCTCTCATCTCGTTTCGACATTTTCGATCTTCTCCATGGAGCCATGCTTCAGCGTCACTGTTTGATTGTTATCGCGCAGAACTGCGCTAGCAATGTGATTCCCCGAGTTATAGACCAACTTCAACTGGCGTGCTCAAGAGACAATTCTTCCACACCATACTCGTCCGTTGATCCTTCCGATTGTATGCTCCAAATGTAATGACTCTTGGACACCATCCGTCGTCTGCACAGACTTGACACGCGCTTGCTACACACGCACATTGTCACATACCCTCCTCCCTTCAACGACGTTAGTCATCTTGAAGATGAACCACCGGTCATGTTCGATTTTCTATAATACGGACCGCGGAAACGAGTCACGATGGGTGACACAGAACCTGTTATCAAAGGGACAGATGCATCTGCGCGCTTTCTAGGCATTTTCTTTGAAAACACATTCCATATGATAATTGAATAATGAACGACCCTATGACATGTTTGTGCTGGTACTGTTCGAAACAAACCTGCCCATCTCACAGCATAACATATCAATTTGCAGATCCGTATTGTCTTCGCTCTCCCGGACGAGGCCAATTCTCAATTGATGCTCTCTGATACGGCACTCAAATCGCTGAACGAGATGGCTCTAGCAATTGTACTCTAACTTACTGCCAACTCAGTTCGTTCGACTCTTTCTTTGGCAATCTGTCCTAACGAGACGACGTCGACAACATCCAGGGTATACACGCACTCGTCCAGGACTGCCGGGCCCAGTCTCCCACGCAGTTCCTACCCACAGCGCACTAGCCTCCGCTTGCTTTCATCGATATCTCGCCATTGTTATCGTGGTCGTAACTTCATCATGTTTTTTCTCGACTAGAAATCATGATTGAAGCAAGACGGTCTACCTAGTAGTCAAGGATTGGTCAATATCTCTCGTCTTGTTTCGATATTTCTCGTCTGTCCCTTTTTCATGAACCTCGCAGGCGGCAGAACCATCTTACTCGCCGAACAAGCAACATGATTCCTCAACATGCATAGATCTTGCAATATATACAGTCATGCCGGTAGTCACGATCAATAACAACTGGCCTGAATAGTTCTTTCCGGTAAGTTATGAAACTCAAAAGGTAAAAACTATACGTGTGGTCAGCGGACTATTTCTTTATCTTTATCACTTAGCAGATACGCTCACTATTGGCGACAGAGAGCGAATAGAAATCACGATTCACTGCTATCACTGGTGCGAAATCGTGAGCGGTGATCGGATTGCCTGTGGGGTAAGAGAGGGAAGAAATCCACCGTGAGCGCTGATAGTCTGGATGTTGCTTGCATTAGTATGCCGGATCGTACAAGGAAAGTACAAAGGCGTTCGTCAATGAACATGGTGAGGAAACGGAGGTCGGGTCGGACAATTGTAGGAGGGGGGAACAGTGAGACAGTGAGGTAGAAAGGAACAGGACGGCAAAGATGGACTCGGAAAGGCGGTCTGCTGTAAATCTTGATCTTTACCATCCTCGGTTTCTTCTCGTGTTTACTAGCCACGCGACCTTGACAAGATTGATCGCCACAATCGCCTAGAAATTCTGCCAACTACGGCAATCTCCGTATCGGTGACGGCAGCGCTTCGGAAAGGGGAGAAAGAGGCAGGAGTCTTGGCATTTGTCACACGGTCCAGATTAGGACGTGAATATCTTCGGAGACAGCTTTTCCGTCCGCGGCACTTGCCGGGTCATAGTCGCGTGCACAGCCACCGATCGAACACGCACAGTGTACCCATCGTATAATAAATCCCGATATCGGGGGAGAGCCCCTTTCTCTGGTCGTATGCCTAGATGGATCCTAGACATAAACCCAACCCTAAACAACTCTCATTAGAGTGGTCTAGACTTGCGCGAGTCGAGTTTCACACTTGGCGAACTCCGCTTTATTGAATGTGAGAGTAGATGGGAGTCATACACAACGGGTGCAGTTAGGGCAGCGGTTAAGCCCTCTGACGAGAACTTTCGCACGGTCGAAACTGTTGCCCAAGCACTCGAGTTCGAACCCCTCAAGTGCCGATTATCTGGATCCTCGACTACTATACATGCTAAGACTACATGCTGCGCTCGTGCCTCGCACAGCCTCAGCACCTAGACAGCGCCGGAAAAGGTGTGACAGTCACGTGAGTCGTGACAGTTCGCGTACTTATTGTCATCAACCACGACGACAAACACGCGTTCGCGATGGCTCCGACAAGACGCTCTTCCCGTTCACGCACATTGGAACCGGAAAGTGCATCGGGTTCAGTGGCCACCACTGGAAAATGAAAACGCAACCAGTCGGTTGCCGCAGACGAGACAGACGCCGAGGCTGATAACGCGGACAAATCCTCCTCGAGGTCCAGGTCAAAGCCCCCTTCATCTTCGCGTGCACGTGCAAAGCCTTCTTCAACATCAAAGGGACGCGCCAGTGTTGAGCCGGAGCGGACGAGGGGGAGCAGGGCCTCCGCACGGACGAAGCTGAGTGAGGTGCCTGAGACGGAAGAGGAAGAGGAAGGAGAAGACGTAGATGCAGAAGGGGCGGAGGAGGAGGAGCGATCCGAAGTACCTCCTGCTCGGAAGAAGTCACGTAGGTCCCTTGACGACGATGAACAAACAACGCTGAGACCTTTGAGCAAGGGAAGTTCTGGCCAGGCGGTCAAGGAGGAACATGAGGAGGAAATGGAAGCTCTCCTTACATCCAAGACACGGCGCTCTTCGGCCAAGCCTTCGTCCTCGAGAACAGCAAAGACCACTCGACCCCGTAAACCTCAAGTAGTCGAGAGCGATATTGAGGAAGAGCAGGAGAAAGACATTGCGGACGAACAGCAAGCTACGGTGGACGAAGAAGACGAGCTCGACGGATTTGATCAAGAGTACAAAGGTTCCCCGCGTCGTAGAAAGCGACAAGACGCAAACAAGAACAGCTCCTCAACGCATGTGTCCATGACCCCAAAACGCGCGCCACTTGTGCAGGAAGAGGAGGAATATTCGCTCTTGGAACCTAGAGTCAGACCTCCACGTCAGTCGCTATTACCTGCCGTGGAAGAGGGCGACGGTCCAAAGACTCGATTGGTCATTCACAAGATTGTCTTGATCAACTTTAAGAGCTACGCAGCACGACAGGAGATCGGACCATTCCACAAAGTACGTGTCGCCGTGTTCAATTCTGGTGCATCGATTTTCATAAACCGTGGCCAGTCATTTTCGTCGATAGTCGGTCCGAATGGCTCAGGAAAATCAAATACGATCGACGCGTTATTATTCGTGTTCGGATATCGCGCATCAAAGATGCGTCAGGGTAAAATCTCCGAGTTCATTCATAACTCGGCTCGATACCCCGATCTCGACGAGTGCAGCGTTGAAGTGCACTTTCGAGAAATCATTGATTTGGTACGAATCCTCCTTCCGATGTTGCTCTGCGTTCCTAACGTATGACGCGATAGCCTGGTCCCGACGCGTACAGGGTTGTACCAAACTCCCAACTGGTTGTGGCGCGGATGGCGTACAAGAACAATTCAAGCAAATATACTATTAACGGACGCGCGAGTAACTTCACGGAGGTGCAGACGCTCCTCAAAGGTCGGGGAATCGATCTCGACCACAAACGGTTCCTTATTGTACAGGTAATTCTCCATGCCTCATTTCCATTACGTTCGTAACCTGTATATCCGTTTTTCAGGGAGAAGTCGAGTCGATTGCGCAGATGAAGCCCAAAGCGCAGAACGAGCACGAAGATGGGCTGCTCGAGTACCTGGAGGATATCATCGGTACCTCATCGTACAAGGCTCCAATTGAGGAAGCGCTGGCTCAGATGGAGACGCTGACCGAGCAAAGAGGCGAAAAGCTAAACCGACTGCGCATTGTGGAGCGGGAAAAGAACGCGCTCGAAGCACAGAGGAAGGAGGCGTTGGATTTTCTGAGACTGTCCAACGACCTCGTGAGAGCGAAGAGTAGGCTTTGGCAGTATTACCTGTGGAAGTGTTTGGAGAACGAGACCAGGTTCACCGCGCAGATTGTGAGTCGTCTGGAATTCCCATCACATCGTCGATTTCGGGGCTGAAGGATGCTGGTGTGTTTAGGCAAAGTATCAGAAGGAGCTGGACACGGAGAGGGAAACGAACAAGGACGACATCACTCATCTAGAAATGCTGGAGAAGCATTTCGAGGAGCGTGAAAATGCATATGTGGTTCGTTGCTCGTATCCGTTAACCAATCCCTCGTCCGACCTGTTGTCGTGTATTTCAGGACGTGAAAGCTGCGGCTGAAGAAGCAGTCAAAGACCAAACTACGCAAGAGAAACAAGCCATCGGGCTGGAAGAGAGGCGCAAGCATGCCAACACCAAGGCGAAGAAGTTGAAAAAGACCGTCCAGGAAGTGCGTCTATTCTTTTTCCTTTTTCCATTCGGACGTTGATTGATTGCCCACACAGGATGAACAAGCCAAGGCTGCGGCTGAGCGTACAATCGAAGAGAGCACCGCGAAAATCGAACGAACACGCAAAGAGATCGAGGAGCACGA